>NJFT01000368.1:0-22590 GCA_002221725.1 Scedosporium boydii | reverse complement strand
TACCCTCTCAATAGCATCCCGCTCCTCCTCCGTAACCGAAATGGCCTGAGCACCGGGGGGGAGAGGGGCATCGTCATCCCCATCCTCGCCGAGAAGACTGAGGAACTGCTCGGGGTTACTAGCGATGAGCTGCGCTAGGGCAGGGTTACCGGCGCCGAGTTGTTCGAGGATAGGCTCCAGCATCTGAGGTTGTTGCTGGACAACCTGTCGGAGTTGTTGGAATTGAGGGTTGTTTCGGAGGAAATCGAGGTTTCCGAATCCCTGCTGAGCGCCGGCAGCGGCCGCCGCGGGCGCTTCACTTCCGCGTGCGGTGGCACCGCCTTGCTGGGCAGCGAGATCGAAGAGGTTCACATTGCCTTCATCACCGCCGGTAGCCGCCGGCACACCTTGAGGAGCGGCGGCGGGAGCTGCTGCTGGCTGAGCTCGTCGCTGGATGTTCTCAGGAATACCCTGCAGGAAGGCAGTATTGGTTAGCATGGCAACAAGAAAAATTGAAATGAACTGAGTATTGCAAGGGATTCATTACATTGAGGAGGTACTCGACGGCTCGGTCTGGGTTGAAGTAGGCCGCCCGCATGGCCGCCTCGACCTGGGTCCGCTCGAATCCCATGGCCTCCATATTGGCTATGGCCACATCGCGCTCGGCGCCGACGGTTAGGGCAGAGGGGTCGTTGAAGGCGGCGGAGGTCTCGCTGGTGGCAGGAGCGGCGGATCGGGCGGGGGTTGGGGTAGCAGGAGCGGCGGCTTGCGACGCGGCCTGGGCGGCTGGAGCAGCTGGGACAGCGGGTGTCGAAACGGCGGGCTGTGCGGGGGTGGCGGGGACGGCGGACGACGAGGCGGCTGGCGCAGGCTTGGGTTCCTTCGGCTGTGGTTGCATTCCCTTGTTAGCTGAGAGCTTCTTCTCAAGGGCTAAAGACATGTGTTCCTGACGCTGGGAACAGATACGGTTCGCATTTACCTTGTTCACCATGCAGACGACAAAGCCCTTCTCTTCGATCTTGTAGGACTCGACGGTCTCCTCATCTTTGAGGATTTTGCCTGGCACACAGTTAGGGATCTGATCCAGTCGTCGACCAGGTATCAAGTAAGATGTACACACCAGAGTAGATCAGCTTTTGTTGTTTGGGCTCCCATCCCTTCTCCTCGCTGATCTTTTGCTTGACGGCGGAGATCTGGAGGGGTAAGTGAAGTTAGTTGATGCGACATCGATGCGGGGAAGTCACATATGCGCAGAATTCGGCCGTCTCGTCGTTGAACCAAGTGCGGAACTCCTCTCCTCCCGTGACTCATGGTCTCTGCGACTTCCATTCGGCCAGAGGTGGCGGGCGGGGTGCGAGAGGAGCTTGGGCGCGACGAGAAGCGACGAAGGCGGTTGGAGAATATCGGGGGATGATGGCATACCAGGTCGGTGGGCTCGATATCGAGCGTAAACTTGTTTTGCTTCAAATCCTAGATACGAAACGAATCGATTGATTAGAATCGAAACCCACGGATTACTGCTCGGGGGTTCGGTGGCAAATGACCGGTCGGGCGGCTTACCTTGAAGGTGACCTTCATGTTGGGCGCGTAAAGGTTTGTAGGCTGTTGATTGTGGGGTAAAAAGCAGGTGAGGGTTTTGGTCAGAGAGGGACCGTAAGGATTTTCGGCCAGCAATCGAGGGGTTATCGATGCTTGGGCAATACGGGAGGTCGGGGGAGGTTTGAGAGATACGGACAGATCGTTCGAGATGCGATGAGTTGGAATGGTAGGGGAGGGAATTTAAGGATGGTGGACGTCCAGATTTATTCTCTCAAGTGCCTTACTGTAGCGTGGGAAATTCCGAAGGCGAAGGCGAAAGTGAAGGCGAATGGTGGAATGGATGGCTCAATGATGATGTGGATGGTTGGTCGCCTGGAGCTGGTTCCAAGTCCAGGCAGGTGCGGGCGGGCTGGGTCAATGCCTCACTGGTACTGGCTTGGGCTTGGCTTGTCAGGTGGGGCAAGACAGTTCAATGTTCCATTACAGCACACTTGTATAAGTGCTGTTTTAGTGACTTTCGTCTTTCATACTGAGTGGGATTTAGCGGTATGCTCCTAAGGTACTCAGTACATTCCCGAGCAGGACTGGACTGGAGCTTGCTTTGATGGTTCATAGCGGGGTAGGTATCCCAAAAGGGGAGGGGATGTCTCGAAAGGTATTTTCTAGAGGATCGATGGATTAATCCGATACAAGCGCGTACTTAGAGTCCAGAATGTGAGCGTCAAATGAGATTCTAATCGAGATGGCAAAAAATGGCTGGAGTGTGACGTGGCCGTGGCTGGAGTTTCTTCTTCATCTCGTTCTCCTTCAAAAGATGATAGGAGGAGTAGCTTGGGATTTGATGAAGAGGGATCTTTCCATCAGAGGGGCCCCAATGTTTTCCCCAACTTCACATAAACGACGATTGGCCAGCTCCATCAGTGTGCTGAAATAACAACGTGTGCTGAAAAGCGGGCTGTATTAGGCTTGATGACATCAGTGAAGCTTCTGGGGCTACAGCCGAGAGTTGCAGTGGAAGCTCCTGTCAGCTCCGTAGATACTTCCCACACTTAATCAGACCAAACTGTTGACGTACATTCGGTTGACATCGTATTGGTACTTCTCCGGGAGGCTGTGACTTGGCATGTGGTCGGCCGAGGAATCTCTAGGAATCTCTCAAATCTCCAGGTTTGCTTCCCTTTCAGAGGGTATGGCCGCATCCGTCTTTCCGTATTAGTACAAATCTATTTGGTCCACGACATAAGCTCCTTGGAAAGTGGAAGGTGCGAGGCGAGAAAAGGTATTCCGAGCTGTTTCTGCAGGAACAAAGAGGACGACGGCAAGCTCCTGCCATCGTCTCATTGATTGATCCTATCTACGTTGCTGCTGTGCTACGGCAAAACCTCGATATTGCGACGACACTCCCCCATCTGAAACTCTCAAATCCACCCGTGACTGTCTCCAAATTCTGAATTTCCCGTTTTAAACCTTTGAGAGTTCGCGCCTCCTTGAAACGGCTTGCGGGGAAACATCCAGGCTTGGTGGATAAGCTTCAGCTGCACCTCCCAAAAGCTTGTGTCCGAACCAATCAGGGCAGCGGAATCATAGCTTCTGTCGTGCAGGCTGCACTACGAAAGTGGTCAGTATCCGAAGCTGGAAACTATTGAGCGAGTATATAACTCCAATGTTCTCGTGCTTTTGCATCACGGGCTTATCGTCTTGGGCCGTCGAAGAATGGCCGGGTTTTCAAACCTTGCTTTTACAAGATCGTATAGGCTGTCGAATTCAGCGAGCCCCAAGGGTCATCTCCCCGCTAGACTCTCGTCTAAGCTTGTGTCCTCAATCTGCAAGATGTCCTCCTAACAGTGTACGCAAGCTGTAACCATACAGGCATAGATGGTGCCCGATACCAATGATGTAGAAACAGTTCCCTCCGTAAAAGCAAATGGGGTATAATGTGCCCGCCTTTGAACAGGCCCCTTGCAACGCCGTTTCCCTTTAACCCATCTCTCTGCCCGCCGTTTTTTGTCCTTAGTAAGAAATACATCGTTCTCCTCATAACACTCCCATCGGGAGGTTCATGTCGAGGTTTCCGCACCTCCACCTGGGCCGTGAAGAGCCTCAAGTCTCTGCCGATTAATCTCAGCATCCTGCTCCTCCTGCCTCCGCTGAGCCTCCTCCTGCTGCTCCTCCAAAAGCTTAAGCTGCGCGTGGATATCAGCCGTAGCCTCGTACTCCTTCCCCGTGGCCGCCTGGAAATCATCAAAGTCCATCTTCAGCCGCTTGGGCCCCACGAGCGCCGCGTCGATGCGGGCCCGCGCGAACCTCTCCTCGCGGTTGAACTTCATCTTGATATGACGTCGCTGCCGACCGGGGAAGAGCTGCGCGATCATCTCAAAGTCAGTACCGAACCTCTTAAGAGCGTGGTAAAACTTTTCCGTGTCTTCTTCGGACCAGTGGTTGGGGCCCCGGAGCTTGCTTCCCGTGCGGAAACTATTGCTCGTGACTTTGTGCGTGAATTCGTTCTCTTCGACTTCCTCGATCGGTCCGTCCATGGCGTCGCGAGCGTGCCGGTCCATAACGAGCGAGCTCTGGTCCACCACGATCTGGCCATTAACGATCTGGAATTGGGGTCCTGCTGCTCTGGGAGGCGCCGATGATGGCGGCACTCGCTCTGAAGCGGCGGCGGGTGCCGGACTTTGGGAAGCCTTCACTGAACCGTCGGCCGAAGACCGCGTGCGAGCCTTACGCTCTCGGTCCCGAAGCTCGTCGTGCCTGCTAAACTTCTTTCCAATGCGTAAGTCCCTTGTAAGGTCTGCCATTTTTAGTTTCTGCAGATCGACAACTTGATGCTCGGCCTCAGGCGGGGTTTCAGATCGCGCGCGACTTCTTCTTCGGGTGTCGTCGCCAGTTGCTTCCGCCGAACCCTCGGCTCGAGGTTTTCTCTGTCGTTTTTGTTTAGGCGGTGCATCAACTTCACCCTCAGTCCCGTCGGTTGTTGCGTTTTTAGCTCGTCTCTGTCGAGGTCGACGCTGGGGTTGAGGAGTGGTGGAACCGTTCGGATCCGATGCCTGGGTTGCATCTTGTTGAGCATCAAGAGTCTTCCGCTTTCTTCCTCTTTTAGCTGGTGTAGGTTTCGCGGCGGGAGGAGCAGAAGAAGCGGGTCCTTCGGAGGATGGAATGGGGTCGTTTGGAGACAGTCCTTGCGGAATGTGGGTAGATGTAGGCAGGTCCTCAGCCGTGGATGGAGGGGTAGCAGAGGAAACTGCTCGTGTGCTAGGTTCGCCGGGTTGGCCGCGCGTCGATTGGGATTGGGATTCCTCAGCCCTTGTCGTGGAAATGGCTGGAACGGCATTTGGCTGCTCTTGTTGGGGTGGAGCAGAGACTGGTTGATGCTGGGGCTTAAGGGCCGGTGTCGCCACGACTGACGATGTCGGGGTGACTATAGCCGCGTTCTGCGTAGCAGACCCATTTGGGCCGGTTACTTTTTCGGTTGCGACAGATCCAGGGCGTATATTTCTTCCGTTCGTTGCCTGCGAGGCTGCCGCGCGTTGGTCCGGCTGCTGCGATTTCTCGGATTCATTCGCAGACACTTTAGACACGCTAGGAGTTGTGCTTGTCTGATCGGTCGGGCGGCTCACTTCAATCGAGTCGGATGGTCTCGAGGACGGAGGAGTTGGTAAAGGCCGTTCGCTTTGTCGCGATCCCGCTTGGGCGTTGGGGACATCGGTCGGTGCTGGTTTCGGTGGCTGCGGGGCAGGAGACGCGGTTGCAGAGATTGTCGATGGTGGGGCAGGCGATGCCGAGGCGGAAGAGGCAGTCGCAGAGGGTGCAGGACGACCTCGAGGCACCAGCTTGGGCTTGATCGAGGGCCCCGTCTTCTTTTTAAACATGGAACTCATGTTGGGCGAGAGGAGGCCGATTGGCGTCCACAAGGATGCTCCAGGGAAGACGGGGCGGGGTTCAAGTTGTTTTGTCGGATGGTGTCAATGGTCGAGTCTCGTGCGGGATTTCATAGAATTGTCAGCCGGAGGTGAAATAATAAAGGACAAACGCCCGAGAAGAGTTTTCGCTTCGGCATTGACAATCGGCGGCGGTAGTATCCGTTTGAGTTTGGACTCGGAATGGCGGCGGATAGAGATCTCGATTGCCTGAGAGATGGAAAGAACATAAAGTGGGAGGGTGACGAGAGAGTCGCACATGAATCCCTGAAAATTAGAAGTTGGAGTGTACATGTGCGATGTACCTTTTTCTTCTAGTTCTAATTTTTTTTTCTTTTTTTCCTCTTTTTTTTTCCTCTTTTTCTTTATCTGGGGTCTTCCTGCCGTGACGACGAATCAGTCTCACAGACGTACCAAGTACGTCGCACGGAGTACAACCTCGAAAACAGATTTGGCAACTTACCCACATATTAGCCATGCGCGAGAATAAAAATAATAAACACTAACATTTAACACGCCTGGCTGCACCGACCAATCTTTCCCTCGCATTGAGGCTACGCCAGCACTAAACCCCTTCTGGATCCCTCAAGCCTGAGAATTGTTCCTTCATTGTTGGAAACTCTCGAAAATTCATCGACTCTGGCGTTTCTCCTTTCCAAACCAGTCATCCCCCTTCCACCCATTCTCCCTATCGCCTGCAGGATCGCATTTCCTCGACGTGTTACGACCAAATATTATTTTGATGCAGCAATCGTCGGCTTCATTGTCTTCCTGCAGTCCCTAGCGAATCTCCCCCGTCGCTGGACGGGCGACACCGACCAGTTCCATCAATCTTCTACCGCTCCCCACGCCCCTGACCCCCCTCACAATTTCTTCCTACGCTTTGTCTCTTCGTGTCGACACCCTCACGCAGAACCCAGCAACAGCCCTCCCGTCCGTCTCTCTCTACTCCTCTAATGCCTGTTGCGACAAGTCACAAATCCTCCCTTCGCACGTCCGCCTCATCCAAGATGGACAAGGACAAGATCGAAGATAGGAAGCGCCCTGCTGGTACCAGTGACGATGGCGCGCCGCCACGCAAGAAGTTGGCCGTTAACGGCGGCGTGGCGAAGGACGACTATGAGGGCCAACCCGAAGAAGTCTGGATCGAGGTGAGTCGATCGCGCGTCTTTTCATCGCGGCGATTAATTTCCCCCGTCTCTTTTCTGCATTTCAGCATTGTCTCCTGTCATTTCTGGACATCTTGAAGCCTAGAGCGGTACTTGTTGAGAACGCCACGGTCTGTTGGCTCACACATCCCCCCCATCTGAAAAATCTCGCCGTCTCAACCAGACCTCCACAGACAGATCCTATCATCAAACACCGCAACCATGTCCATCCATTATCCAACATCGTGACGCTCATTTCCTTCGTGCGACGACCTCCAAAAATGGCCTCGACCCTCATTCCATGCATGTTCTCTTTTGCTTCGCTTTTTTTCCTTATCGTCGATTCATCACTGAGGTAGACACGTGCTAACTGAGGGTGCCAAGAACTTCACGCGAGGCGCGATATACCGTCGAATGCATGAGTACAAACGCGAGGCCGCAACATATTCTGCCCGCCTCGAAGAATTGCATAAGAGATCGTTATATCATGACGACCACATTCGAATCGTCGATGCTTGGTGGCGCCAGGTATGCCCTCCCCAAATCCCGACACTTCCCCGAATTCGAATTGGATTCTGCTCAGCCATCTTCGACCCTGAGCCTTCAGACCTTCAGTCGACTGACTCCGCCCTAGCTGTTACAAGAGATCGAGTTGGTCGCTACTTCGACAGTACCTTCCGACGCCATATCACCGGGTAAGCCTCTGCCATGTACCATGATCGTTTGACTTGTACTTGTTCTGCCGAGTGCTAACCCAAAACCCCGTTCCAGACCCCCCCTACCTCACTGGAGTCACCTTTGAGGACAGCACTGACTTTCAAAAGCACCTCGACGAAAAAGCCAAGGGCATCAAGACGAAGGCTGAGGCACTTCTCAACCGCCTCGCGGCATCCAGGGGCAGCATTGACCCTAATCTCTCGGCCCTCGAAGAACGAATCAACAAGCTGCTTGCGAGCCAGAAGGAATACTTCGTCAAATTAGACCGGCTCAGCTCCGAGAAGGAGCAGCTTTCCGAGCAACTAAACACCGCGACACTCCGATACTTCAAGGCGGAGAAGAAACTCGACAGGGTGAAGAGTGCGCAGGTGCGGGAGCTCGAGAAGCAAGCCCTAGCAAACGACACCAAACAATCCGCCCCTGCTTCGGAGACCAAGGGCAACTCAGAACCTAATGGCGTGAGCCCAGAAGTCGTCCACAAGTATGAGGAGGAGCGTGCCGTGGTCGCTCGACAGAAGGAACAGATACAGTCCATCCTGGAGGAAATCAAGACCCTACAGGAGGAAAATTCGGCGTTGAAGTTGCGTCGGGAGACGCTGACTGACGAGGACTACATTAGGACCGATGTGTTCAAACTGTTCAAGTTGAAAAGTGAAGAGCTGATCAGGCAGGTGAACCACCTCGAGGCTACAAACGCTCAATTAAGGGAGGAGGTTGAGAAACTCAGCGCAGAGCGGACGAACTTCAAGAGGCAGGTCGAAGCCGACGCCCAGGCCCTGACTCAGGAACTCGATACCGACCTCGTAGCGCGCGATCATGACCTAGCACGCCTACGGTCCGCCAGGGATGAATTGCTAGCCGACAATACCATGCGCAAAGCCAGCCAGGAACAACAACATTCTGCCCTTGAGCAGATGAAGGAACTCGTCAGTGTCAAGGATGATAGAATCGCTGCTTTGGAGTCTGAAATCGCGAGGCTTAAGCCGGCGGAATCTGAGGATCAGGAAATGACCGGACCCGACGCAGAGGTAGACGGTCTGGAGCGGGACGCGCTGCTTACGAAATATCGCAAGCTTCGACAAGACTACCAAGCCGTATCAAACGAACTCCCGGCGATGGAAAAGGCGTACCGAAAGGCGATGGCCTTAAGTCACAAGAAAGTGATGGACTTCGAGGCGCTCGAGAACCGAAACAGCATCCTCATGGCGGAAAAGAGCAAGGCCGATCAGAAATACTTCGCAGCGAGGAAGGACGCCGACACCAAGATGAGCGAGATCCGAACGCTTAGGCTTCAGAGTGGTAAGAGCACGGAGATCATCGCCCAACTTAAAGAGGTCGAAGCCCAGAACCGCATTCTCCTGGTCAACCTGGAGAAGCAGGTCTCCGATCTGAAGCAGTCCAACATGACTCTGGCGGCGGAGAACAAGAAGCTCGAGACCGCCGCATCCGAAGCGACGAGGAAGTCGGACTCTTACAAGAAGGAAATCAACGACTTGACCAACCTCGTAAAGTCCAAGGATTCTACGGTAGCGGCAACGAGAGAGCGTAACATGACGCTGGAAACGGAAACCGATCGACTCAAGGTTCGGACGGAAACGCTTCAGAAGGACAAGGAGAGTTGGAAGACGAAGGCTGAGAGCAACTCTTCAGATGTCGAAAAGGGCCTCAGGGTAAGTTTAAGACCTAACCCCAATTTCCCATGATTTCTTTTCCCTCCTCTATTTTCATGCTGTGTGTGACTTCGGTCAACCCCTTTTGTTAGTGTCTTGTTACTAACTTCACCTTTCCCCGCATCCAGACCCTTATGGTTTGTTCGATTTGCAACGAAAACTTCAAGAATACTGCACTCAAGACTTGTGGACACTTATTTTGCAACAAGTGTGTGGAGAATCGAATCAGCAACCGGATGCGAAAATGTCCCACCTGCTCTCGAGCTTTCGACAAGATGGATGTCATGGCTGTCCATCACTAAGTGGAGGGTTGAGAGACTCGAGGGGACATGCCGATCCTTTGGCGCGACGGAAGCGCGTATACGATAACACCTATTGGCTATTTCACTGCTGCTGTACGACTAGATGCGAGGCAGGCTGGATGACATGCGCCCACCTCATTCCCTGCTGTATGATGTTTTGTTGATAGCCGTGGTGCGGAGGAGGCAAAGAGGTGGACGAGAGCAGCGAACGACGACAGAACCCCTTGGTGGTCACACACGATACCTTCGATTTTCTTCTCCGCCTGTTATTATTTTTATTTTTCGGTTGTTGAGCCATTTCTTTCTCACAGCCCTGATCCGAGATGAAGGAGGATCCATCGAGTATACAGCCCTGGCGAACGGCGCCTTCGAAATAAAAAAACGGACACATTTTCAAACGAACACTCTACGCGGGCAGAGGGGAAATGAACTTTCTTCTCTTCTGTTCCGAATTTGTACTTCTATTGTTTCTCTCTCCACGGAGAAAATGCTGCGTGCGTGCGAACGCCATGTGTAGGAAATGCTCTTTTTGTCTTGGCAGGAACGAAGGGGATTCTACCGCCTGCCATTATATACCGCGTTCGGGCGTGTCTACGGGTCTGTCTACGGACGTGTCTGTGTGTTTCGACGGAGGTAAACGCAGTGTAGCCTTGGCATTTGGGAAAGGGAGGACGGGGGAGGAAGCATTCTGAAGTGTTACATTTTCTGTGGTTGTATTATTGTACATATTGTACGGGCTGGCTTAAACAAGATTCCCCGGGGAGCAGCGAGCATTTTGGTGCGAGGATGAAGGAGGCAGGCGGAGAGGTATATAGCGTGATGGGTTCGGTGGTCCTCTGCGGACAGATGGATGCTTTTCTGGCGTCGGTATATACCACTCTTTGTTTCCGAGGCTGCTAGCTATTCCTCTCGCGTAACTTCGTGTTGTGCTTTTGTGTCGTCCAAGGATGTTTGGCGGTGCGCGATTCAAGGGAGCATCTTGTTATCGCCACGTCCATTCCCTTCCACCCCTTTACCGCCTTGAAGTCGAACCAAACCCGGTACTCTCATGCGTCCTACCCGATCCCGAAGCGAACGCCGAAGAAGAAGAACGGGCAGTCGACGATTCTCCCCGACTCCAACCACCACCACCGTACCTCCTCTCATCCCTGCGATTGTTGCCCCCCGTAGCCAGATAGGTAGCCGCCGCGCCGCTCGCCAGACCCGTCCAAAAGCCCGGCTGCCACTGTCCCGCATTTCCCGATCCATAGGGCTTATGGCCGGGATACGGCGGCGGCGGATCGTGATCACCGCCTCCACCTGGACCCCAGCCGGGACCTCCCCATCCTCCTGGTCCATCGCCTCCGCCGCCGGGCCAATATCCCCTCCTCCTAGGCTCACCGGGTCGTCTCTGACCGTCCGCCCCCGCGCCGAAACAAGCGGCATACAAAATCCACGCCGCAAAGCCCACAAACGCCGCAGCCCACAAATACGAAACCCAATCCCACCCCTCAGTCCAACTACTACCCCTCGCCACCTCGGGATACCGCCTCTCCCCCTTCTCCGTCAAGACAAGCCTATACTCCACCCCACAACTCCCCTTCAAAACATACGGATCATCCCGAGAATCGTACCCCTCACAAATAACCTCCGTGCTGCCTAACCTCAGCTCCTCGGGCAACTCAGCCTTGCAGGACCATTGGATATCCTCGGTGCCGTAGGCCGATCCTTGGTTCGTGCAGCGCATCACGTCGATGCGGTGCAGCGCGCATATCGAGGCCGGGGACACGCAGCGCAGTTGGGGGATGGCGGAGACGCGGCGGTGGGTGGTCTGGGAGGAGGAGCGGAGGGTGAGGGTGCGGACCTCGGAGAGGAGGATGGCGTTTTTGGGGCGGGAGGCGAGGGTTGGGGAGAGGAGGAGGAGGGCTGTGAGGGTTTGGAGAATGTGCATCTTTTTTTTTTCTTGATTTTTTCCTGTGCCTTACTCGTTGGGTTTTGTTTCGTTGCTTGTTTGGGTGTGGTTTTGGGTTGATCAGTTGGTCGATTTTGTTGGTGTTCCTCGGTCGTGTCGCGATGCGGGACAGCGCGGTTGAGAGCGAGCTTCGCTGGGGAGGACCAGTGAGAAGCTGGCAATTTGTAGGTATCGACGTCAAAAGACGAATCTCGAGACTACAGGTCGTAAAATAAATTGAAAGAGAATTCCAGTTGTAGCCCTGAGGCGCCTTGATGGCGAGTGGCGAATGGGTACAGAAAAGGACAGATTTCGCTTTGTTCTTGGGTCGTCGTAGTTGCCCGACTTGGTGAGGCTGAGGCAAAAAAAGAACGCCCTAGACCAGACTGGCCTCAATGGATTGGTGCGGGACAAAGGGAAAAATGGGAGATGTGCTGGAATGAATTTTAATGAGAAAGAAAAGAAAGAGAAAATAGACCCAATGCTCACTGGGGTCGAGGAGAAGAAATCTGGCTTTGTTCGATTTGTCTTCTTTCATCGTCCGCCTTTTTGGGAAGAACAAAGGGTGCTTTGGTCCTTCCGGAATAGGCAATGAGCTCTGGGAAGGAACCATCGTCTTGGGTCCTCGGGTCGCACCTGCCTTTGCATGCCACTGCATAAACATCATGGAATGCAAACTTTTCCAAAAAGCCCTCGAAACTGCTAGAATTACATTTCGGCGATGCGAATGAACTCCGTTCTCTATGTAGATCCAATAGTATATATACACTCTAACCTCGAGCCATTTGATGCTACTAATTCTATCCCGATTTTGATATCAGATACACACACGTCCACCCCCTCAACCGAGCCCATGCTCAGCAACAACATGCCAAAAGTGATGCTTCATATACCTCTCCCTCTCCCCCTCCCCATCCGCACCCTCCACCCCATCCACACCGCCCTTCCTCTCCCTAACGGCCGCAACAAGCTCCCTCGCCCCCTCCTCATCGCCCTCCTTCAACAGCGCAACAAGCAACTGATCCAGCACGCTAAGCGCCACCCTCCTCTCCCTCCTCAGCCTGAAAAATGCCTCCTTCGCCTCCTGCGCCAACCCGGCCCGCGAATATCCGCGTATCACTACCTCCCAGAACACGCTGTCAACTTTGCTCGACGCCTCGGCGGGCGTCGTCTCGAGACCCCACGCGCGAATCATGTCGCGCACGGCTTCGACCTCGCCGTGCGAGAAGTAGTAGTCTGCGATGATGGTGAAGATGTGTGAGGAGGGGAGGATGTTGTTGCGTTCCATGTGTGCGAGGACGGCGTTGACGGCTGCCGAGGCGTCGTGCGGCGGCGGGAGAGCCTTTGATCCGCCGCTCTCGTGTTTGTCCCGAGGCGGGTCGAGGAGGACGTGGATCATCTTGGCGTAGGTTGCGATCTTGGGCTTTTGGCCAGAGGCTTTGATGGCGGCGAAGATGCCGTTTACCGCTTCCAGCTGCTGCTCCTCTGTCGAACCGGCCGCCGCTCCGAGGACCTCTTCGACGATAATGGTAAACGTCGCCGCATCGGCCCCGACGCGTCGACTGTTCATCTCGCTCAGGAGACCCGCGGCCTCGGTCGCGAGCCCGTCCTTGAGCATCGCCCTCAGAAGCATGTTGTACGTGACGATGTCCGGCTCCACATCGTATTTCGCCGCCCACGAGAGTACCGCCGGCGCAGCCTTGACGCCCTTGGACCGTAAAACTCCCGTCAGAGCCGCGTTGACGGGGCCGACGTCCGGCTTCACCACTTCGTCTTGCCTGCCGTGCTTGACCGCCTCGTCCCAGAGCTGACCCATCTCGTAGAGCGCTTTGATGGCGGGTTTCTCGAGCCCGCACGCCATCAGCGCTGATATCCTCGCCGACCAGATTACCGAATCCAACGGTACGCCGTCCTTGACGAGTTTAGCCCACAGCAGCCCGATGTTCCGAGGCTTCCTGGCCTGTTTCCATCCTTCAATCATCGAAGTGTAGGTCCGTAGAGTGTAATCGAACCCGTTCTGGCTCATAAAAGTCAGGACGATGTCAATGTCCTCCTGACCGAGCGCGCACCAGATGAAGACGCAGAAATTCAGCAGGTCGGCGTAGCGTTTATGTTCTTCCGATCCAATCTGGACGGAGCTGTTCTTCTGGATTTGACCCGAGAGCTCGACCCACACTTGGCGGATGTGGTCGAGGTCCCGCGCTTTGAACGCCCGCGAGAGGTGCCGATGGAACTGGCTCGGGTCTAGGATAGGCTTCATCCGCTCCCGCAGGATGTCCATGTTTTCTTCCACGTAAGAACGTAGAATCTCCGATTGTCCCTGGAACTCGTGCATCGCTTCCTCCGGGTTCACCCACACCGACGCCATGATGTCCTCCAAGAGATTGAGCAGTGGCGCAATGGGTTTTGCGACATCACTGGGCCGTAAGCCCTCCCTCTCGATCAGCGTCAGCGTAGCTAGGAGAAACGCAGGCATCCCGACGAGCTGAACAGCCGGGGCGGGAACCATGAGTCCCTGGACCACTGCCGCGAATGGATCCGGTCGCCGTATCAAGCGTTGGATCTTTGCGCTCTTCAGCGCCGGAATCCGCAACACGTTCGGCCGCACGGGCTGGGAAGCGCTGAAAATGACCAACCACAGCCCGGCAACATCCTCGACGACGTGAGTCATACTACTGCTAGTCTCCCCTTGCGGCGCTGTGGCATGCTCAAGCGTCCCCTTCACGAGCCTCAACAGAGGTCGCAGATTCGTAGCCCTCCCAACGTCAATGTACACCTCCGCAATCTCCTTCCCGCTAGGTAAACTCCGATCCCCAATCCGCTCCCTCTTCGCCTCCAAGATAGGCTCCAGCAGGCCCCTCAACCCGGCCGCCAACGTGGCATTCACTCCCTTCCCGCTCCCCAAAACGGGTAATATCTCCTCCCTAACCGTCCTCCATGCCTCCTCGACCGTCATCTGTCCCGACCTCATCAGGAACCGCACCTCCGTGATCCGCTGTCCCACGTTCGACCCATCCACCCCTCCGTCACCCTCCTCTTCCCCTCCCACAACGCTCTTAAAAAGCGCCAGACTCCGCTCCTTGTGTCCCATACGCGCGGGCCCCCATGTTTTCGCGCCCTCCCCAGCCCTCAGGGTGGGGTTTATCCCGCTATTGCCTTCTCTTTGTCTCCAGCCGGACGCCTCCAGCCTCGCAGCAGACACGCTTATCCCTCGCACCGCCACGCTTCCGACACCGTATACCCTTCGCGCGGGCTTCGCAGCCGCCGCAGACCCCACCGCGAGGAGCAATCGCCGTCGGAGACATAGCTCGGTCGAGATCGACATCGCTTCCTATACTCGGTACGAATTCGTCGCTATTCGAGGCATCGCGCGTGCGCTACGTCGATCGGCAGGTCGAAGAAGGATCTATCTCGCGTATTTCGATTATTTTATCGGTCCCGCATTCGATTCGTACCGTATTTTGGGTCGAGAGGAGCTGTGGTGCTGCGAGCGAGAATTTTGATGAAGTTGGGATGAGGTTCGGCCAAGGTTGCTGCTTTCCTCGGTGATTGGTCCGTGTCAAATGCGTTCAATCCGGGTAGCCTTACTTCGTACAGGTCCACTGATCTCTACACAGCCACTGCCAAGACTGAACTACCTCGACTTCTTCGCACCCCAGGGAGTATTGATAGGGAAAAAGTGCCTTAATTGATGGGAAAACGTATTTATTGCTCATGTATTTCATAAAATTCGTGCTGGGGAAAAAAGGTAGAGTGGATGTTGACTCTAGGCGGCTATGTTGAGCTCTTCTCCATCTACACCTGTCTCCGAGGCTCTCGTCGAATATCTACGATACTAGTCTCTGCCCGCCAAAACTTGGCAGAGGGGTAGGAATTGGAACAAGAGACAAGGGGGGTTCGTCTCATGCAGCATGTACATACTCACATACTGCCGTCATGTCTCCTCCACACACACTCTCTCTGACACTCTCACACACCCGTCCCCCCCACATTCGAAGCCCACATCCCGACCCCCGGGAACTGGTTCCCCTAGGGTCTTCCCGCCATCACCGATCGGTACATGGGTATTAGAGCCGCATCCGCATCGGTCTAAGTCGCTAAATCCATCGGATCCCGGCCCTCGGCGTACCACACTTCGTCCAGGCCCTGGCTATCACCCAACCTCAGAGACCCGTGCCTTTTCAACGCAATGTCTACGTTAAGGGCAAGAAGGCCATTTCGTCTAATGTCGTCAAGTGTCCGCTTCCGATGCCATTTAACGGCTTCGAGGGTGTCCCGCTGCAAAACCGCTCGAGGGTCAGGTGTCACTTGAATGAGGAGCTAAGCAGAAGAAATTAATATAAGAAAAATCACCACCATCACGTCGGAAGGATTTGGGCAATACCTTGTCAATAGAGTCGATCCTTGCACTGAGAACCCCGCTCCGAATCATCTCACAGAGCTCTGCTCCAAGCGACTGCCCGGGCTTGCCAAACGCCGCCTCTAGGTTTTCCAGCTTGATACACGCGTACGGGATCAAATATTGGACAATGCATTTGGTCCGGATCTGCTTGTACAAACCCGCAACGTGCTTGTAAAGGTAAATGTCGAGGAGGTGGTCGGGCTTGCAGGAATCTAGGATCTCGAGACACGCGGTGTATTTCCCGTTCACGTAAAGTCCCAGAGCCTTTCGCAAATGTGGTTCGAGTTCGAGGAAAGGTCGGAAGGTCTGGCTCTCGAGCACCTTAGTCTTCAAGGCAGATCGGTCCATTGTTGCCAGGGCCAAGATCGCTCCGTATACGGCGATATCGTTGGGGCTCGGGATATCGGGCTCGCTTGCCAATCGGGGGTTGTTGTCCACGGAGAGGAAACATTGCGCAGCCTCCTTGTAAGCTTCAGCTTCGAGATGGGCAAGTCCCTTGGCAATGTTGACATATCGAAGAGTGGCGGTGGCGTCTTCCGGAACCTCTTGAGTTTGGAGACTCAATAACTTGCCAAGCTGGAGCGTCACCGTAGTCCAGTCGCGCATCTGGATGCCTACTCGAACTAAATGCTTGCCGACATCGATTAAATGTTTAGGAGTGCTGGCATCCGTTCGCATGTTTCCATATACTTCGCTGGCTTTCGCAAGAGCGCCGATCGCTTCATAGTGCCGTCCGAGGTCTTCGTTTCCGATCTATTAGAAGAAAAGCATAACTGTTAAAATACCGCCCTGTTTTCTTCCCATGTATGTTATGGCGGTGACGCGATGCACGAAATAACTCACTCGAACGCTTTCCTTGACGAGGTTACTTCGATAAACCTTTAACTGGCTCTCGAGATGTTGAGTTTCCTTCTTATTGGAAGTAGAGGTCTTTTCGATCCAGGCTTTGTCGAACTCCGTCTCAGGATCGCTCAGAGATACTCGGCGAAGGGCCTCGACGGCATCTCGGTATCTTTCAACATCTTTGCCAGCCTTGGCTTCGGCGACGGCGGCTTTCAACGCATCGACGGATAGTACCGCGCTCGTTCGTCCGATATGGTAGAGGCGATCGAATCTCGTTCGACCTGAGATGATAGAGAAAAAACGTTAGCTCGACGAAGCTGAGGAGCAGGTCAGGAGTGGATCAGGCAGAGAACGGCGCCTTGCTACCTTTATAATTTTGCAAGTAAAGCTCAAGATCGAGCTTTGGTTGTTCTATATCAAGATGTTAGAATGCAACATAACATCACGACCCAAAGCTTGGTGGGACATGTAGAGAGCGAGGGAGCTAGAGTCCATACCTCGCACAATGGTGCGCCCTTCACTGGCCAACTCAGCCAAGAAGGCTTCAACCCTCTCCAAGTTCTCACCAGGCCCCATGGCGAAAATGGAGAACTATCAGCCAGATGGCTAATTGTGATATTAAGGCTGGATGGAAGCTCTTCACAGACCAGGGGTGCCGTAGAGCTAGGTTGCTTGTTTGTCGGGAGCTTGCTGCCAACTTGGAGGTAAGGGCCAATGCTGCCTGCACACTAGAGGAGGGGTTCTTTGGTTGGTGGAGGGGTCGAGCAAGCTGCCAACTCATATGACAGCTGGCAACATTTGCAAATCTACAAAGTACTTTCATAAACACAACACATCCCATTGTTCTTTCTCAGCGAGAATGTAGCTTATGTAATACGTTGGTCCCTCGAGTTTTGCTCATTGTTCAACCCAGAACATCAGAAGGGAATTCCCCTCCCAGGTCAACTGTATCAGAATTGAAGAGGAGCTGTGGCGAAGAAACAAAGTATTTCTTGTGAACAACAGCACTAGTTGGAACGAATATTATCCACGATGTGCCCCAGTCCTGCAGCTCTCGTAAAACAGCTAATAATAGGCTTCCTGATAGGTTTACTGACTCTCTCAAGCATTGGGGTACTTACGAGGTATCACGTTGTACCTGGCATCTCCAGTCAATCACGGGCCTCGAATGTGGCGCCTTCTCTGGACCACCCGAAAACGGCGGGGGAAAGAACTTGTGACGCCAAACTAAACTCCGTGCTCCGATCACCAACTGCTCTCCTCCACAAGGTGAGAAGGCTGAAGGCACAGACCTTCGAAGATCAAAATCGACTGCTGAGAACGAGTCTCCTGCGGCTTTTAACGCCCCCTTACGTCAAGGTCTCTCATTGAGCATAAATCCTCGACGGGGTTGGGACACGACACACATTCATGTCCCATCACATAGCGTCAACTAACACTCCCCACTCCTGCACACTAGGACATGGAATGGGGGAAGAAGGGGGGGTCTGCTATGACCGGTGAAATCCACAAAATTCAATACCTGCTCCTAGTATGGCCTCTGATTGATTCGCCGGACAAGGTGCAATTTAATCACTTTCCTCTGCTGCAGACTCTGTAGTAGTGTCGTGTAGATCTCGAGGAACTAAATCGTTTCGGCGATTTCAAATGCGACGCTGGCTGACGTGAATCCACATCCCATCGCGTAGAACACATTCGATTTGTCACGACTCTCTTCTTCTTGCATTGTCGGTTGCGACGCAGAAGAGGGATACTCGAGAGATATATCGATCCGCAGACTTGCAGAGGGGAGTACGTAACACTTCTTCTCTTGCCTCCTGCGTGGGTGTCTGGGTGCACGAAGGAGTGTAGTGTCTCGCGAGACCAGCCAACGCCGTTGGTTTCCTCGCTCGCGCACCTACCTGTTCGTTGGAGGCTGACGGCCGGCTGGTCTGTGACCGCCCTTGCCTTCGGGATTGGGAACATCCAGAGCCAGACTGCGCACGTCTTCTCAGATCACACACACCACTGATCGTCACAAGGGGTTTTACATTTAATATCCCGTTCACCATCTTCTCCACTCTCTTCTGTCCCAGGTAGCACAAGGCTCGAGAGGTTAATCCGTATGTTCTTGCTCTGTTCAGTCTGTGAAGTAGATAGTAGCATCACGGTTCAATATCTGGAGCTCATTTATACCTTACAGCCCATCCATTCAACTACTTAGGAAGACCACCAGGCCAAGCTCCATGGCACAGGTTATTTGTTGCCACAGATTCCGGTTTCTCAGCATCCATCGTTCCGAATGCCAATGGCTAAATCGTGCCTCGTGATTCTTTAAATAAAACTATCGGCGTAACTTAACATACGGACCCGAGACTTTCCTTGTAATGCCCGGAAAGACAACGGTAGGATGAATACGAGCGGAAAGGGCTCACTCCAGACGAAGAGGATCACCCAGGGGACTGGGCCGGATTCTCCACCATTGGCCTGAGTCCCAACGAACTAACAGAAAACATGCGAGGGGGATTACGTACTCCCTGTCACTTGCCCTGGGGTTGTGGATCGGATCCGAGCAAGCTAGTCTAGTCGTGTGTGATCCACAAGCCAGTTTGATGCTTTTCGACCAATACCAGTGGCGGGGTGCCACCTTGCCGACCATGCAGTGCAGCGACATCCACAGCTACACAACACCCAGCACGCACCGCGGCCCGCCAGAGGGTGCCATCATCAGCCTGGCGGTGTGAAGGCCCAGGGAATTTGGCAAATAATGTTCGACGTACGAAGGTACCACTTCGTCCATACTGTGTGTGTCTGTGTGTAGTGTATGCGGGAAAAGCAGGATTGAGCCAGGCCATTGCGGGGGTGCTACCGACTTCGTCCCGTCATCAAATCGTAACAGATGGGTTTTGGTCTGGCTGGATCGCACGGTAAACACCATCGCTTTTGGGGGGTTCACCCTGCATACTCTTATGGACGACCGGGTGCGGAGTATTTGATTCCGTCATGCGTGCACGTACATTATAATGCAATATCGCAAGGCGTAACGTATTCCAGCCAACTCTCCCATCTCAGGTACGAGGCATGTGAGGGGAGGGGTCAAAAAATAAGGGAAGACCAAGAATGACCTGGCCTGTTAGTAGCACGATATCTGCATTGCAAAAGTGCATGCTGACGAGGCCTCTAAATCTTGGGTGTAGTAATTGGCTAATCGGGGTCCCCGGTGATAAAAGAGCCTCTGGACTTTTCGATTAGACATATGCTGCCAAGAGCCAAGATTCCCGCTAAGCATTTTTTCAACGTCTGGGCTTCGATGCCAAGACAGCGCCATCAATATCTCAACCGCTATCTTCCATGTCTCTCGCTTGTTTAGAAGATGGGAGATGGAGAGAGACCGACGATGGATGGATTCCATTAGTCAAAAGACACTGGCGGGGATGGTTGAGATTGCTTAAGATGCACATTGAACCACGCCAAGTGAGTCAGCCGGGCTGATGGTTTAGAGATGGCACAAGTTGACGAGGCACTTTTTCGCACGCATCGCACCACCACGTACGGGCGGTCTCTCCTCCCAAGTTGGATCCAAGATATGTCGTCGATCGGGAAACCCCGTAATTGGGTATCTGTGCGCCATTTATACCTACTTCGTACTTCTCCATGGTTCTCTAACAAGAAATGATGGAAATCAGCGCTTTGGACATCCGTTGATGTGTCGAAGGTGTGGGTACTTGCGAACATTCAGGATCCCCCCGTTACCCGCTTCAGCCCCAAGATCGGGCTGAATATAGCCCGTCCCAGGATCGAGATGCTTTTGAATACCCCATGTTGACAGATGTTATTAAACTTCGTAGATAGCAGTGTAACCGTCGTCGGATCAAGCCAGTATTAGGGTGTGGAAAGTCGGCCTTGGCGCTGGAGAGGGTACGGAGGGGTGTCGTTGGGGTTCGTCCCTAGTGTTCCCACCATGATGGGTGCTGGCTGGTAAACTTAGCAGAATCGAAGGAGCAGGATGTGACGGATGTGTCAATGCCAAGATATCCCAAGGTCAGATGCGGAATTTTCTCCCAGGGATAGACATGCACCTATGATGTATGCCAAGACTTGACGCTCTGCTAGCTCAGGAGCTGTCCCTGGTCTACCCCGGACCCCTGTTTTTGTATTTTGTTCTCTTTTTGTGTTTGGAATGACAACGTCCTTACCGCCAGGCTACCTCCCTCCATCTCGAATGCCGCATTCGCAATCAGGGTGTGCGGGACGGACAAACGAGTGCACCCAACTTAAACTCAACTACGAAGTACGGTGAGCAATGTGCTTTTTTGCATTTGTAGCTGGAGGCGAGCCTCCTCGATCGAATCTTGGCGCCTATTATCTTCGTTGCTCTACAGCACGCAAGTCGGTCGATGGATCTGGAAAGCTGCTAGATCGAAGAGGAGAAGCTTGCGAATGCGAATGATGATTCAAGTAGGACTTGGCTCACAGGTCCCATTCAGAGAATGTAGTGGGTCTTGATCATTGATTGGCGAACATCAAATCCATTTGATTGAAGTCTTGGTAGCCCCAGTTTACTAAGCCGTAGTGGAAAGACCGAAATCAATTGATGACGACAGCTCCCAGACTGGTGCGGTCGGAAAAAATTTGAATGTTATGCGCGATGCCTCGTACCATCTCTCATCACGATGCTCCGCTCTTCCACCTGTCCCCTTCTTTTTGCACAATTTCGGAAATTTTAGCACGGATGCGATTTCACAAGTGTCGAAGAATCAGGACAGTCTGAATTCTCTGACAGTTCGCGTCACTCATCGACTCCTCCAAGTGGAGGGTTCCAAAAAAACTCAACTGGGATTGCGATGTTCCACCTGCCTCGCGCTCTCGGCCTCGGCGTTAAGACCGAAAACGCAGCCGCGAGAGAGAGAAACCTGCCAGGTATTACTACATTATATCAATAACCCTACTCCCAAATACCCTGTACATCCTGTACATACAAAGGATGAGCACATACAGTGCGGGAGCTGGAGCGGCTCTTATTTGCAGGGAAGCTCCGATGTGGCCTGTGCTTGCCATTCGTGCGCTCAAAGGATGCGGGGCACGAGTACACTACTTCGAAGAATTAATGTTAATTGTTAGTAGGGTTCGAGGCGTGGGTCATACAGTGCTGTTACCAGACCAAGGCCCGATTCGACGCCAACAAAACTCTCAGTCTCCACAAACATCCATCAATTCCAAGTCCAACAGTTTGAAATCGACTCATGAAAAAAATGGGGATCCAGGCCAGGGTCGGTACCTAGAGTCTGCGTAGCGCTCGCATACAAGAGACAAGTACTGATAACGGGATGAAAAAAACTGGGACACCAAGACCCCATGAAATAACACACAAATGCTATCCGTGCTATTGGCTAGGTCTGCTCCTCGTCGAGACCAAAAACTCAGTCCGCAGATGCAGCCTGTGAACTAAAGATTAGCGGAGGACAGCCTCACGCTCAAAGCCGACAGGGCCTACGTACCTCACGCATGTCCTGTCCAGGCACAGGTAGTCGGCCTGTAAGGCGCTCAATTTCAGCCATTCCCCTTTCTTCAAGCTATTTCGTAAAGTTGAGGCACTTCATCTCGATTCGATGGCTTGAATGTGACGGCATCGTCCTTACGCGGCCCCGACTTCCCCGACTTCCCCCCCTTCCACAACCCTGGCTCCTGTCCAATCCCTAGTGGGCGGTGGCATCGAACACTGTATGTACCCTCCCCTGGCGATGATGATGATGATGATGATGATACTCTACGAGAAGGCCAAATCCCACCCCCGCTGGTTCGACCTTTATACCGGCTGTTAGACCGCCGTTCAAAGGGACCTTGGAAATAAGAAGCCCTGTTCTATTTATATTAATGCCCGCCCGCGACATGGTGGAAGAATTGCCCTTCGTTCCGTCGCGACCGAGGCTAACCAGTTTTTGACAAGAGAAGACACCCTTGAAAGCTTGAGAGGTTAGCTCAGCCTAATGAGCCCAAGTCCAACATCAAATAATTAAAAGCGGGTCCCCAAGTATAAACCTGTCCCGGGGGTTTAAATGTTAGTACGAGAAATTGACGCCACTGCCCCACCCAACCCTTGTAGGTACTATGTAAGTATTACCACTAGTACTTTATATATAAGAATACTACTAGAATACAAA
>NJFT01000367.1:0-22741 GCA_002221725.1 Scedosporium boydii | reverse complement strand
CCACTTCCCTCGTCCAGTGCACCGCCGCCGCCTCCACCAGCTCCGCCTCTCCCTCCACCGTCAAATATTCCCGTCCCTCCTCCGCTCCCCTCGTCCAGCGCACCGCCCGCGCCGCCCCTGCCCCCGCCATCCGGCATCCCGGCGCCTCCTCCACCTCCACCGCTCCCGGCCACCAGTGGTCCGCCTGCCCCTCCACCCCCGCCGATGCCCAACCGCGATTCGGGCTACTCCTCGGGCGTCCCCAGCATGGCTCCAGACGCATCCCGTGCGGGTCTTCTCGACAGTATCCAGAAGGCGGGAGGTATCCATTCCCTCAAAAAGGTCGACAGAAGCCAGATCCGCGACAGGAGTGCAGCTACTGTTGGTGGTGGTGGCGGTGGTGATACGGGCCCTCATGGTAGCGGGCTGCCGCCTGCTGGAGTGGGTCATGCCGGCTCGAACACTAGTATGGCGGATGCGTTGGCCGCCGCGTTGCAGAAGAGGAAGGAGAAAGTCAGTAAGAGTGGTAAGTGTTAGCCCTGGCTCCACCCTCTCTCTTCTCTCTGTATATACTAACAAGCTATCTCGTAGACGACGAGGACGATGATGATGACTGGTGATAGACTCGGTCTATACATGAAGAAAGGAGTTCGCAGCACTTGTGGCAGGTCATGGATGCTTTTTTCCGCCCTCCTCTCCTTTTCATGGAGACCTGTGAGAAGCGTCTCGAGTTTGATGATACAGTTTTGGGACTAAGGCGGAGAGCTCAAGATGAACAGGACTGGAACGAAGAAATGATGGCCACTATAGCGATAGGTGCGAGATGGCCGGCAGGATCTTCTAGTTCTGCCTTATTACGAGCGGGCTGTTTCCCAGCCTCCGTGGTGGGATTATCCATCCAAGAAGAAGTGGAACAGGAGTGTGCCTCTTGAGGTATGACACTTGGAGACAGGTTTAGGTTGACAGAAGGGTGCGTATAGCTTTCGTTTATATGTGAAGTATCAAAAAGGAAGAAAAAAAATTGCAAGTATTCTTAACACGTTAGAGTGCACGTAGAAGAGAAGAGAAGCAGACGGTGATTGAGAACGCTACAAAGATGCCAATAGTCGCCCACCTCCAGGTAAAAATCGGCGGGATCGGTACGGCAATACCTCACTAAAACAAACCTAAAGAAATTGGGCAAAACCATCGGTGTCACAGGAATGCAATTCTATACAGATTGAGACATTTGGAAAAAAATATTTGTTTGCTATGGAGACTATCGACGCGAGACAATTCGTAAAGAGGGAAAAAAAAAGGAATCCCGTGACGTCTCTCCCACCACGGGATTAGTGAAAGGAAGGAGGGGGTTAAGAACCCGAACCACAAAAGAAACTGTCGGGGAAATCGAGCGAACATTTAAAATATAGTTTGCAGGATTTTGAGAGAGAAGACAGTCGTTCACCGGTGGGAGTAGTTCGAGTTATCGAGGATGGTGGATGAGGATGGTCGGAGTGGTCTGAGGGAGGGGGCGAGGGGTAAAAAAAAAAATTCTATCGGCGCGCTTCTACCCCCATCTTTTAATCCTCCGGCTTCGAAAAGTAATGAATATTTCAAGCGCTTTTCCTTTGGCCCTGCTCAGAAGGAGATATGGAGGTGATGGTACACCGTAGGGATTATCGGTGAGATTGACCCGATGCGTGGCGAAAAAAGGGAAAGGGAGAGATTGACCCGGTCGGTGTCTAGGCTTTCTCTCCCCCCTTCGCCCCCTGGAGGAACCACAGCCACGACACGCACCACGCCGCCATTAGATGGACATTTAGATATCGTCGATGGCGATATCCTTAGCAGCGACGTTATCATCCGACTCGGTATCAGAGTCGCGGTCCTCGTCGAACTCGAAGTTGCAGTCGCCCTCGCCCTCGCCACCGTAGGTATCGGTCTCGTTGATCTTCGCGTTCTCGGGAAGCTCTCCGTAAGCCTTGAGCGAGCGGGCCTCGTCGGCGGTGTACTTGAGGATGACGTCGCCCTTGTTGTCTTGGTAGTCGCGGAGGGAGAGGAGGATGATGTCTCCTTGGTTGATCCAGACCTTCTTTCGGAGCTCTGTTAAAATATAGTTAGTATGTTGCACTCCAGAGAGTGTGAAAGGAACTGAAGCTTTGTATAACTTACTTCCACGAATGTTTCCGAGCCTTCGGACGCCGTCCATGCACTGGGCTTCTAGACGACCGTTGCCCAACATCTTGACGACCTGAGCGTATTCCTGGCCATCTTCCTTGAAGACGAGCTCACGCTTCTCGTTATCGGCTTCGTTCTTTCCCCTACGCCTGTTCTTGCCACCCTGTTTGCAATCGCGTTAGTACTATGTTACTCTTTTCATCTCTTGAGAAGTGTATTGCTGCGTTCCCTGGGATGTTGGAATTGCGGGGGAGGGGTAATGAGGCGATGAGGGGCAGTTGGGAATCCAGGACAACAGGGGGGTGATGGAGAATGTGTTTTGCAACTTACCTTTCCCTTATTCTTCGGCATATTGATTTGTGTTTGAAGGACTTTGGTTTGTAATTCGAATAGATGTTCAGTCGAACGAAATTTGTTCTGTCCGCTAGAGAGTTGAGGAGTTGGTTTGTAGTGTTGGTGTGATGGACGAGTTTAAATGTGAGCGCGGGGCGCGGGGTTTTATTATGTTTTTGTGCACGTCTTTTATATAGTGCAGGCAAAGCCAGGCGCTTACTTTGTATAAATAGTGACAATGAACCAAACGTGGGGCTGTGCGCTTTAACCAAATCCGGGTGTGTCAACAGCGACGGCGATGACTCAGTGGGGCGACTTTTTAGACCCGCCCGGGTTTGAGCTGGAGCAGCCTGGCGAGGGGCAAAACCAGCTTCCGGGCTAGTTGATTTGTGGAGGGTGGACAGAGGCGAATAGGACCAAACTTGATCAAGATTTGGTTCTAGACTGATTGATAGAACATCTAGTCAACCTCCGTTTGAAACCAAAGATCGTACGTTGATGTTGGTAGCTGACGTTTTGAACGGTATACTCCAATAACCACGTGCTAGCCCCTTCTTCTCTTGCCCTCTGGCCCTGATGAATGTCTTAGTGGCATCTTGATAAAACAACAATAAACTTTCTGCACTTGGCGCCTTCCTGCGCTTCCCTCTCGGTCGGGCCGTAAGCTTTGGAATTTTCTTTGTCTGAGGTGGCGGGGGTTCCTGCCTGATCGAAAGTGAACATGGTGAGAGTCAGACAAGGTACCTCAGCAACCCCCGCGCTACATTCCAGTCCAGCTAAGTCTCGGCCTTAACATTATCTCTAGGTTAATTGATGTCGGGTGCCTTCACATGCTCTAGCGGATGTATTGATCCATGTGCTCCTTCCAGTGGAACCACAGACGCAGCCCAAACCGGTGAGCAGTTGTACTTCGTAGTTGTACTTCATAGGGCATGAACAACGCGCATGGCCTCCGGTTCAGCCCTCGAGGTGGTCTAGATCCATGGCGCTGCCCCTGTCATCGTCATTGTGCCTTCCTTTGTGAAACACTGCTGGTTGGTGTTTAATACATGATACTTCAATGTTCATTGCTTGTTGTGTTCCGATATTTCATGTTGTGCGCTACCAATAATCATATACACATCAGGTCGTCCTATATTATACACGCGAGATGGCAATGCCCATCTCAGTTTCCATCAAATGCCAAGAAGAGCCCGAATATCCTTGCCTAAGCCAACAATACTCCAAATGCTAAAAGAAATGAGAGAGAAAAAAGAAAAGGCTAGATCCAGACTTGAACTTGCTCATCCATCTTCTGCTCCTTGTACATCCCCACATAGTTATCATGCTCAATGGTCAACTGCTTCGTATCCATCACGCAGAGCATCTTCTCCTCCGTAAACAGCGCGTCTTCCGCTCTAAACTTCTCCCTCGAACCCTCCGGTAGCGGAGCTCTTCCATTCGACGATGGCGCCATCACAACTATCGGGTTCTTCCCCTTGATATCAGACAGCTCGACGTCCGGCTCAGGTTCCGGCAACGGAGAATCCGGCCATATGATTCTTCGCGCTTCCTCTTCGGTGAGGATGTCCTCAAGCGGCAACGACGGCCCGAGTGCGACGTTCTTACTACCCGTCGCCTTGTTCTCTGCTTTGTTGTTGCCTAACTGGTTAAGAAGGGTAGATTCGTGCTTCTTATACGTCGCATAAAAGGTCTTGTTCGCCATGGCAAGGGCGCTGATATCTTTCACGACGCTCAGATGGCGTAAAATCCCTAGTACAACTCTCTCCGGCACGTTCCGCGATTCTGATCCTGTTCCAGAATGCTGCGGAACTTCGGCCACAGAGACGGGCAAAAGGCTCTTCTGCGGCTCCGTGGCGTATTCCCGAGACAAAACGTAGCCATGCTTTCCCGTAACATCAAACAGCGTCAACCCCAAAAGGCTGTTGTAGATATCGATAACGGCGGCGCGGAAAGCCGGTATGGGATCGCACACACCCTTGTGAACCGGGTTGGGCGGGCTCGGTATGTTCTGCATGATCCGAACTAGCTCGGCCAAGCTCCTGCGCGGGAGCGTTGGTCCCTGTTTTGATCTAGGGTCGGACATGTGTGCTAGCGCAGTCGGGTTCATGATTAGAGGAAGGAGCTGGAGCTCCGACATGACAATCATTAAATAGCCGAGATTGGCGCCATCGCACTCGTGGCTGCCCTTGGGACAACGGGGCGAGCTCGATAGAAACGGTCGAAACGGCCGGAACTGGGGAATACCTGGTCCAGCTTGGGGTGACGACGACCCCCAGGATCCCGGGGATGAAGTTGCGGTAGATGACACCGGAACATCAAAGATGGATGCGCGATGTGAAGGGTCGTTTGACGGCGTCTCGCTAATCATCGGCTGCGTAGGAGGCCGCAGATATTCCTGAACAGTAGAGACACAGCACGCGTAAACCTGCTCCATCTTAGCATTCCGCACCGCCCATATCTTCTCCTTCAGCTCCTTCGGCCAGCGCTTCCCCTCCAGCTCTTCCTCATTAACAATGTTCAGGATCGCCGACTTGGTCATCCGCGTAAACAACCCACGGCTCCCAAAAACATAGCTGATCAGCAGAAGCCCATCCGGCATCGCCTCGCCCCCCATGTGCACCCAGTCTGGCAGCCATCGCATCTCGACGACCACCTCAAGCGGCGACGTGCACTGCAGCCTGAAGCACAGCTCGGCGATGGTGACGAATCGCTGGAAATCGATCGTGCGGGGGACCTGCTCGTTGTGCATGTGCGCCGCGTGCATGAGGATTTCGAGCGGGCTGACCTCAACCGCGCTGATGGGCGGCATGCGGTAGACTCTGATCTGCTGGCCTCCCTTATTGACGTGGCCCTTGGCTCGCGGGTAGGGGCCCTGGAAATCCTCGTCTCGTTTTCGGCCGCCTAGGGGTGCTTTGCTGAAGAGTTGTGCGAATACTAGTGATACTTCGGAGAGGATGTGGGATGACACCCTGAAACTGGCCTTGCGGCGGAAGGTGTTGGAGGAGCTGGTTGGGTTTGAGGCGTCGTCTGGCGCTATGGGGAATTCAAGAATGGTATCTCCTCGGGTAGATATGTCGTACCTTTGGGTGATGGGCTTCTCTGATTTGACGGTGGCCTGGCTGGCTGGCCGTTCAGCACCCCTCAGCACGACAACTCTATCCACCGCCGCATTAGCGAGGCCCGCCAAAGGTTTACTTGACGCCTCCTCGCTATTCTCATCCGATCGCTTCCCGGTCGACTGGGCTGACAGTTCCTGAGGGGTTATGTCGTCGGGGGACTCTTCGTCGCGAAACGTGAGCAGTTTGTGAACGTAGGACCATGCTTCCTGGATGGCGCGGTATTCAGTTTTAAGCTGCTCCTGCGGCGATGGCTGATGGCCGTTAGCGATACTCATCTGAGTTGTCCGCAACGCCAAACACCACCACGTTAATACTCACATTGGGCGACGCCGAATTACTCGATGCGAAACTCGCCTCCGACTCCAAATCAGAGACATCAACCTCCGGCACCTCCTCATCAAGAGCCTCCCGATACCTCGCTATCAACCTCCCCAACGTATCCCTCCAATCCCTCACCTCCATCAACCCCGGCGATCGTTCCAACACCTTCGCCACCCAATCGCTAAACTGCACCTCGCGACCCCCCTCCATCAACACCACAGCGGCCCCGCTCGCACTCCTACTCCCGCCCCTCTTCTTGACCTCAAAGTCCACGACAGCCTCGCAGAGCACACGGCAATCGACCACGACCCCTTCGAAGGCGTTGAAGGCCTCCGCTAGCGTCTCGCTCTCCTTCGTGGCCCATTTCACGCGCGACATGAGCGCGCGGAGACGCCGTCTGTTTTCGTCGGGCGTGGAGCTCACTATTATGCTTCCGCCTTGTAGTTTCCATACTGCTTTCTGTTGCTCCGTTCCTGCGGTGTTTGTGTCTTGTGAGGAGAGGACTCGTCCCGGGGGTGGCTCGCTCGTTCGTCTCTGTGTGAGGGTGGTCGTTACCAGGGACATCTTGTCGTTACGACCGGGACGTGCGAGGCAAATGGCGTCGTGGGAATTTGCTATGGAGGTATCCTTCGTAGTTCTTCGAATTCCAATATTCGCTTTCACGGTTCCGGGCATAATCCCCGATTTTTTGTCTTCGAAGTCGCCAGGTCGCGTCCTATTCCGGCTCCGTTCTTCCTCGCATCAACCGCCCCAAGGCGGGTTAAGTTACTCGACGGTCACTCGCAGTTTGACTCGTTTCGGCGCGTAGGAGACAACAGCTCAAAAATAAACATAAAGCTCAAATGAACGCCAGACAATAGATATATATTTTGTATAAAGCAATCATTGATCGGAGGGCAAAAACCCTCTCCAGGGAGACAAGGAGGAGAGGAGGTGGAGATGGAAACCCGAACCTCTCGTCCATGCGCCGCCAACAACACGGCTGATATGCGGGCTGACATTGATGGAGAGGCGGGGAGGCCAGGG
This sequence comes from Scedosporium boydii, assembly GCA_002221725.1. Lineage (NCBI taxonomy): Eukaryota > Fungi > Ascomycota > Sordariomycetes > Microascales > Microascaceae > Scedosporium > Scedosporium boydii. Next base: position 15,803 of record NJFT01000367.1, on the reverse strand, counting down.
TCCGACAGGGGTCTTGTGATCTTGTTGGTGGTCTCCTGGCACTCGGACTTTATTTCTCCTCAGCCTTCTGTTTTTTTGTTAAAATACGATGCGACTTCCGCCCTATAGGGAGGATCGACTCCCCCGCCCTCCCATCGATACGAGAGAGCCAGCACGAGGTCTAGGCAACAGGCAAACCAAAAAAAGACGGGCCGCTGACTCGATACTCGATTCTTCGTTGGAGCCATCAACGCATTGATAACTTTGTCGTGAAGGACAGGGGGGAAATGGAAATAATAATAATAATAATAATAATCAATAAGAGAGAGAGAAAGGGTTGCCCTTACGAGGATAACCAATATCAAGACTGAGCTACTTCGTACTCCGCCATAGATCTTTACTTCGTAATTCTGCGTAAAGTACCAATAACGCTTACCCTCTATTTATTGTGCTATGTTCCTAGTAACAAACCCACGCCGTACCCTGCACCCTTGTTTTGTTCCATGCATTTGATGATACAGTAAAACAAGTCGGAAGAAGGGGCAAAAGAAGAAGTAGAAGAAGCCAAGCTGGGTTGGTCGAGTCGAGAGGATTGCAGACTCCCCTCTTCTTTTCTTCCTGGTGCCTTCACACCACCATGGCCCCGACAAGGTCTCCCGCAATATAGACAGTAGCCCCGTAGCTAACCCTAGCATCCTCTGCCTGCTTGCTGCCTGCTGGTATATATCCATTGATGTCCTCTCCCATCCCGTCGACCCTTCTTTCCACAATGTAAAGCCGCTGATGCCGATGCATAGACCGATCAACCCCACGGATGAATACAACAAGTGGTAAGTAAAACAAGAAGAAACAAGAGTCCTTCCAACTGCCAGCCGTGATATCCTCCTTCCAAGCCTCCCCAAGCCGCAGAAAAATAGGAACAAGGCTGATTCGATGAAAATGGAGCAAACGCCAAACCTAGCCGCACACGAGACAAACACACAAGAAAGAACACACGCCAAACCAGAACACTGCCCGATGGGGATGCAAAGCTCGCGAAAAATGAAATAAAGCAAAAAGAAAAAACCCCCAAGGGTTTGTCGAGGCTGTGAGAAACAACATGTATAAGAACCACTTCGTAATTTTCCGTTTTCTGTCCGTCATTTCCTATGTCCATAACCTCTACACAAACCTGTATGTCCAATTCCGATAAGTCTTCACATGCCTATACCACTCTAAGTCTTTGTTTGCCCCCTCATGAACCAAACGTGAGAAACCACACACCGCCCCTGTCCGCATTTCGTGTGTTGAGTTGAGAACAGGATATTCCCGTCTTCTTACTCCACGCTTGTAAACCGCTTCACTGTCGGAAGCGCTATTTTCCCGACCCACGAACACAATGAAAAAAAGGATAGTCGATAAGCCTTCTTCAACGCCAAAGTCCCCATGAAGATAATTGTGACTCTCTATCCGCTTGTTGAAGTTGACCACGACTTAGCTACTGCCTCTGCTGGGTCGCTGTGCAGTGCCTGGTTGGCTAATATCCTCGAGATAATTCCGATTCCCGCCTGTAGCTCGCCGCCTAGGTGCATCGAATGCCCTAAATTGGAGAGTCGCTATGTGATGTGTTCTGGTGTGCGAAGTGTGGAGTACATCTACACCACATCCAGGTACCGTATCCAAGAATACACTTCGCTGCTCAAAAGTAAGAGGATGGGTCGGGCACGCAAGGCCGCGAGGGAAGAGAGAGAGAGGACACATATACCAAACTAGAGAAGACACGGCTGGAATAGACAGCGGGTAGGCCTCGCCAAGGCTCGCCCGTCCGGTCCCCCACGCCCATTTCTTCTCGTTGGCCAACGCTAGTCTCGAGAACGTAACGGGCAAGTCTCTCAACCGCCCTTTCGCTCAGAGCTGTGCTTGGGTGGCGCCTCGCTTTGGGTCATTCCACTGCCCTGGTTCTTGTGATCGCCTCCCTTCTTACGGTATTTGCCAGCTCTCTGCCATCCGCCATCGCCATTTACGACGTCGTTTCGGTGAGTGCGGCCCTCCGATTCCCTTGGTCCCCCAGCTTCTTGGCCCTCGCCCGGAAATCGGTTTACCGTTTGAGACTTGCTCGACTGGTGGCCCGGTTGCGACGCCCGACTTGACTTGTATTGGGACTGGCGGCCGACTCCGGCAGGCTGCTTCAAGTCATGCAATGCGGCGGTGTCACCAGCATCATTGGGTTTACTTAGTCCTCCTGCTCTGCCTGCACCTTCGGATCCTTGACCCCTCGACCCCGCCGCGTGCCCTTGACGGTCGCCCTTTGTCGGATGGTCGGGCCTCCGGGTTGGAGCCGCTGGAGGAGTTCGATTTTCGTAAACCGGGGATAGGTGCTGGAAATCTAGCTGTCCTGAGGAACCGCCGGCCTTATAGTCAATAGCAAGATCGAGCGGCGCGATTATTCCGCTCTGCTGTTGTCTAGGTAAAACCCGCTGCCGAGTTGATGAAGTATACCTCTGGTTCATTGACAGCTCGGGCTGATAGAAGTAAGAAGGCACACCGTACGCAGGAGCAGGGCCAGGATTCATCATGGCTAGTCGCTCTTTGAACGAAGGCTCGTCCATCATTTGCAATTGACCCATCGATGGCATGGAAGGCGACGCCGTCGCGGGAGCAGTACCAGTGACTGCAGTCGCTCCCGTGTTGGTTCCATTAACGACCACAGGAGGCTGTTCAGGAAGAGACAGAGACGACTGCTCGGTTGTCGCGCTGCTAAGCACTGGGGTCAGTTCAGACTCAGTGCCCGACTCATAGGTCGTGCTCGGGCGAGTCGACACAGAATCGCCCGACGAATACGTCTCGCTTGGGCTTGGCGCAGCCGTTTGACGATGCGAGTTAATCGTAGTGGGATTTAGCAAAGAGCCATTCACGACCAAAGGGCGGGGGGTGCTCTTATTTCCCAACGACGATGGTGAGGACGTGCCAACAGATAGCGCCCTGGCGTGACCGGCGGCAGGAGACGGCGATCGTGATACCCTTCTCATTCTTCGGTCGAGAACAGATTGGGGGAGCTCGGTAGACATGTGTCGGCGGCTTGTAGCAGTAGTAGCAGTAGTAGCAGCAGCAGGCTGGTGCAAATCCCCAAATGCAATACCGTTCGGCGCATTCGTCACTCGTCTGCTGGGGCTCGAGGTCTCGGAAAGGAAAGGCCCCCCCATATGCCCACCCTCCTCGGAAGGCGGCGAATCACCTGCTGCGTTGGTTGAGGGCGACGGCCCTTCGTCGAACTCGGCCTCGTCAGATATGAAGCTTGGGATGGGTATGCCATTAGCATTATTCCGTGGAGGGAAGATGGATAGCCCGTTAGGCGGTGTCGGTCCTGTGCTAGAAAAACTGCTACTGCCGGGCTGGGCGGCTGGTACAGATCTCGAGGCAGGCTGCGACTGCGACCTAAGCGAACTGCCAGCCCCTGATGTACCTGCCTCCGCGGCAGCACTAGACCGGTGTAGACTCCTCCTAAACTCCGTTGGCGCCCCCGTCGTGGCCGCAGGGGTGGATGGATATGTACCATATACTTGAGGCACATGACTGGGGGCATAGAACGGCTGACCCGGTTGGAAAGACACTCCATACAGGCCGAAAAGTTCCGGGCGGAGGGGCGCGGTGAGCGGCGGGTTGTCGAACGAGTTTGTCCTCGAGCGGTCGGTTTGCCCAGACGATCCCGGCACACGCTGCTGTTGACCCTGCGACGACTGTTGCTGCTGGGAAGTCTGCTGTTGGGATTGCTGATAAGCATGGACCTGCCATTGGTACAATAGGCCATGCAAATCCGGCTGTGGTTGAAGTTGCATAGCAAGGGCGGCTTGCAAGGGGTTTTGAGGCACATAGGCCCCTCCACTGTACCACGACAAATCCTGGCCGTTCATGTGCGGAGAATACATCGGGCTATTACCGTCATACGCGACGCTAGAAGACGCCCTCCTGTTTGCATTGTTTCCGCGGAAATGGTTGTTCTGATGCCTCCCTCCTCGTCCAAAACCACGGCCTCCGCGACCCGAATGGGTCTGGCTTGAACTTCGCATGAGGATCGGCTGAGGTTTCCGAGTTTGCGTGAACACGCGCTCTTCCTCCTTAGGAAACACGTACTGATCGCAGCACTCAGTCAACTTCGCCTGAGAAATCAACTCGAAGGCTCGTCGAAGCTCGAGATGCAAGCCCTTGAACGAGTACTCGTCCGCGGTATTCCCTAGATTCCTTGTAGTATTGAATGGCTCCTCGATGCAGAGTCTATTGTTGAGCGCGTGGTGCCAGTTCTTTTCCTTCTTGGTCAAAAGATGCCCTAATCGTACCGATAGCGAATGTCTATCATAGTCGAACTCGTGGGCGTAGAACCTAAAAAATTCGAATAGCAGGTCTCCAAGGCTGGACTTGTTCTTCTTTCCGAATCCGCGAAGTTGATCCAAGTCGTCGGCGAAAACACTCTCAACGCCGTCCTTATTCCGTAATCGCTGGTGGGGGCGCTGATGGAGTGCGGGGAGCACTGGCGGATCTCGAAGCTGGAGGAACGCGATAACTAAACAAATCCACGTATATGAACTTAATGTACCACCAAAAGCTGGTGAATCGGAGGGGGAAAATAAGTTAGCAAGATGAATTTGCGCGATTTTGGAGAAGAGAGTATGAGGAATAAATACCGGCATCATTAACCACCCTCCGTCTTGTCCAGTACTTCACGATCATAGCAAGAGGCCGAACCCGCTCATCAATCTCGACATATGTCCGCACCATTCGCGTATTTTCCAGGGCGAGTGTGTTATTGACGTTCATGTCACAAGCCAGGCCCAGTTCAGGGTCCCACATCTTCACAATGGGGACCTTGGCCGGTGCTATACAAACAACCTTTTCCATGCCGCCTGAAGATTCTTGTTAGTGTTGAGCTGTTCGAGGCCACAGCCGTTCTCACAACTTCGCCGAGAAGTCGGTGAGGTGCCTATAATTGGAAGATACATACGTCTGGCGAGGAGTTCCGCTATCATGCAGACTCCCTCGAGCTCTTTCCACTCCGTCGTGATGCAAATGTCGACTGAGTAATATGTTAGCCAACAAAGCAAGACAGCGAGAAAACGAAGGTTGGAAAAGCGAGTCATCAACCATACCATCGGAATCGTCGGAGCACAAGAGGTTCCCAGAAGAGCCGAAAAGATGTACTCGAATATCGTGGCCCGGCCACTCATCATTGAATATCTTTTCGAGTTTCGTAACCAATTTCCTCCTCTTCTTCTCGACTGCGTCAGTGGGCAGTAACCGGTCGTAAAGCTCTCGCATGTCGGTCGTCAGTTTTCGCTCTTCATCCTCTGTCAGGCGACTCTTTACGGTAGACAGAGAAATCCGATCCAGCCTCTCGTTACCGATGCTGTAAGGGATCCTCCTTCTCGTATTCATCTGCGCAGTTTCATACTGGCAGCCTCCTAACCTAGGAGGGAGCTGCTTGAGCGGCGGAACCTGGGCGGTCGTCTCCGAATATGCCGAGCGGGGCGAATGGCTGTTCGCCGCATTGGGGGATGGCTCCCGGGATTCGAACGAGAAACCGCGAGCGTGTTGGAGCGGCGTGGAAGGGACAGAGCTCGAATGGTTCTGGTTGTGGCTGGCCGCGACTGCTGGTCTCGCGGGGAGAGGGTGGGACAGGTCTGGATTTTTTGGCGGCATTTTTGGCGGGGCGTCTTTGTTAGCTATAACCGCTCTATGACCCTTGTCGGTATTCTGTGCTGCTCTATTCCCATGGCCTCCCTGATTGCCTTTACTGGTAGGGTGATCTTTGTTCGACACTTTGGAAGCCGACCTCGACCTAGGCTTGGGAGCAGTCTGGATATGGGGTGGCGAGGAAGCGGCCTGGGCAGGGAGCTGGGGATGTCCACCGCCCCTGCCAGGGGAAACGAGTTTGTTGTACTGAAGAAGTTGCTGGTGATGGAAGAAGGTGGCTTGTTGGGGGAGGAAGAGCGGCAAGTATTCGATGCCGGCGGACAACGGTCCAGCCGAGATCTCTGGCTGAGCACAGGAACCAACGGTACTCGCGGTCGTCGTGCCTACAGGAGGAGTGTGCGGCCAGTGGGCGGGAGAATAGCTATGTTTCGATTCTGCCGCGGTCGACCGACTGTCCATGAAGGGAGACCGGGCTCGTCTGCCTATCGAATTGGGCAGTGGGGCAAGAGTATAAGAGCGTCCAAGCGAGTAGGAGAATTGATCAATGGGACGAATTCAGGACTATCGACAAAGAAAACCCGACAAGGCGTGGGAAAATGGAATATACAACAAAAAAAGAAGGGAAGAAGAAAAAAAAAAGTTCTCCAAAGACAGGAGCAGCAACGACACTAAGGGTCCGAGAAGTCCGTCAAGTAGGAGGAAAAGATCGGGGGTATCACAAGAAGATACAAGAGGAGAGAAAACGACAAGGTCGAAAGTAGGAAAAAAAGGCGAAGTGGAAGAGGCGGTGGCTGTCGTGATATATCAACACATGGGCATCGACTCGCGCTTCGGGAAAGGGGGTTGGCGGAAACCGCTGAAGGAGGGAATCGAGGCCTAAATCACAGCGAAGAAGGATTAGGAACTTCTGTCGAAGGCAACCCGTTCCAAATGCTGTTGGGTCCAATCCAAGTCCAAGCGACGGTTGGCGGGCTGAAGGCCGGCAGATTCTGAGGTTCAAGGGAGAAGGAGGAGAGAAGTGGAAGACGGCGGAGAGAGAATCGAGGGTCGGATGCTGAGAGGGATCGGAATATGGACAACCGGCATTGGCAAGACGAGGGGTCTAGGGGCCACTGTCGACACGAGACTGTGAAAGGATGCTTATGGCGAGAGTGGGAAGACTGGTAGAGGCGGAGGAGGAAATCAATCGACGCGCGCTGGGGAGAAGACGGCGATTTTCTGGATGTGGATTCAAGAGATGGTCGATTGAGGTCGGGGAGGTGCTGTGCTGTGGGAGGGTGGGGGGAGGATGGATGTATTTGGTACAATAGGAGAGCGAATTGGTGGTCACTTCGAACGAAGTACAGCCACGGATATGTCGCTCTGCCCTTTTTCGGAGCGTGTTCTAGACTAGCGACTAGGAGACTACTAGCACAGCAGACCCTGCCATCAATGGACGTGGACGTGGACGTGCCAACTAGGGTCGGTGGAACTGGGGGAAAATTGGAGGAGAAAGGGAGCGGGTTCGTCCTGAGCTGAGAGGGAAGGTCGAGTCCTGCCTGGGAAAAAAAAAGGGTGTCGCTCTAGTGGCAACACCCTGTGCCGTCCCTTTTTTTGCCCTTAAAACCCCTCGAAGAGAAAGGGCGGCGGCGAATGAACACCAACTTGCAGGTACTTCGTACTTGCACACTTCGCCATCTCTGAAGTCTCCTTTGTGCGAAGTACGGCGAGCCGAAGTCACGTTGAGATCTCACACTGTGTCAATGCTTAATTTAACACTTTAATAGGTCCCATGTACCCCGTATGAAATGTAACCATACCACTGTGCACATTTATGGGATGGATCATTGATGCATTTCCTCACTTTTCCACTCATAGGTGCGTGTGATTCCACAATTGGCAAGCCTTCGTGTAATAATAATACTCGTACTTTGCCAATAAACTAGGAAGGACGACTGACAGAGTTGACAAGAACTGTCAAGTGCGGTGTCCCAGTCATGAAATGTGCCAAAACCCCAACTAAGTACATCAATCCTTCATCCACATACAATTGTAGTACATGCACTATAAGCCCTGCAAGAAACCCACTCCGTCACGTTGGATTATTGATGCTATATTGATGTGAAGCCCACAACCGAGTGGAATCCAAGCATGAACCTGGCACCGAACTTCGTTCCCTCGTGCTGTATGTTGTGTTGGCCTTCAACTTCTCGTCGCCGCTCAACCAACCAACGATTTGAACCCCTGGTATGGCCGCTGGCTGACCATCTGGGGGAATTGAAGAAAAAGCCCCCAATCCCACTTGTACAATATGGAATATGCCACCTTCCACGGACTGATGGGCCTCGGCCAGACTCGAATCCATCGGCAAGTAATATGCGATCCTGTGGAGACCGGAGACTTCCATAATTTGAACGTTCGGAAACCAAGTGACGGCGGAGGGTTCAACGTTACCTTCTTTGGTGCGCCTCAAGCACAGGGCTTTGGTTTGGCACTGGTCTCAGCCACCGGCATTGGTTGTGAAGGAGCGATTCCCTCGCTTCTTGAGCAAAGCCTTCCAACACTGATGCACACATCATGAAGTAATAGGACTCGGAGAGAAGCGTGCAGACCAAATCATTTGTCAAATATGAATTACTGATATACCTGGGGGTATTATTACTCTGTACGAAGTAGTTCCCACCCAACAAGATGGCTCGCACGGACATCCTTTGGCGACACGACACGACACGACACGACACTAGGTAGGCCAAAGGAAACCACAGACTGGACCTGAGATCTCAATAGCTCTCAGGTAGAGATTCCCGATCCGTTCAGTTCTAATGACTGGGCAAGTGGGCAGAGAGGCTTGACAATAGGAGGCTAGAATATCAATCAATCCGTTTCGGCGTACGTTCGCTCGATCTTCCAAGAAACGAAACGCGTCGCCGTTCCCATCCCCACCGCTGCTAGATTATAATAATGCATGCTATACTCGCGTCGAGTTTCATCAAGCAACGCTGTGGGGGGGGGACCTGGTATGAAAGGCCCATGTACGGAGAGCACAGGGACCACAGGATAAAATAGCCCCCTTTTCGAGAGATGGAGAGTACGAGAGTCGCATTCTGCCAATTTGAACACTAGAAGAAACTACGTATAATAACGTCTGTCATCTTCATAGGTGGCAATGCCCTTTTCATTGATATTGACCAAATGTACTTCGGAGACATACTATGAATTGCTCGCCAGGCCCTGACCTGCCGCAAGTCTGGCAGTCTGTGCTTTGTGCCTGCTGAGATGGGTTGGTTTCGGGAAGTGACCCTTGATACCGGAAACATCGGGGGTGGGCGCAACCGTCAATCGAGCAGCAAGCTCTTATGAAGGAAGGATCGTTGGGGCCGACTAACAATGAATAATACTGATTTGGAGATGATATCGTTGTGTATCGGGGTGGTCCATTTTTTGGGATCCATTCTGAGGATCGAACTTTCTTCTGGGAGAGAGTGTATCTCGGTACCTCCGTCTTACTTCTTTCTTCTTCCGATGTTCGCAGACAGCTCGATGTATCCAATACACATGCAAGGCTCTCCAACATATCAATCTGGGCTGCATCAGTCCTCAACCCTCAAGGCACCTTTTCGGCCCCATTGCTTGGGGATAGGCGACCAAAAATGCCTTCCGAACCGACCTCTCTCCTGTCGTCTTTTTCGACTTTTGTGTCTGCTATCGAACCATGGAAAAGACGCGAAAATCAATGATCCGATCTGCCCACGGAGTTGGTGGGCCACTAGGCAAACCGAGAAAGAGCTTCGAACATTTCCTTCGGTTGATCCCTTGCGTACTTCGTCCATACGAAGGAGCCAAATTCTCACTAATGAGGAATGCTGACATTGGAGCATGACAACCTGAATGGACTTGGAGTCTGGGGGTCTCTGACCCTAAGACGTGACTATTTCGTCGGTTCCCGTCGACTCCCGCTAATAGCTTCAAATTGATCAATGTTGGAGCTTGTCGAGTATTACTGTAGGTGAGTAAGCATCAAAGTATCATCGATGGGGCCTCAACCTGGCCAGAGTTTTAGCCCATTTGGCCACCAAGATCAGACGAACACACAACAGCATCAACTAAATGTGTGCCGACCCAGATCAATTGATCCAACATCAATTCTTGGGCTTACACTTGCAAGTAACTGACCTTGCATGGTGCCGACACACTTACACCTGCCCCTTATTCAGCACAAGCCATCATATTACCCTGGAGTGTAGTGCCCGTCCCTTTTCACCATGGACGGTCTTCGCTTCAGACATGCAGCCCTTGAAGGCAGTGCCGATACTTTAACACCATGCCAACTGGCTCTTCGTCAGACGGAGTAGAGTTTTAGCCAGCATGAGGGCATGAGGTCCGCTTAAAGGCAGGGCCGTGACATGCGCCCCGCCAACAAACATTACACAGTTTTCGGTCATTCCGAGTCATCGACAGTTATCCATCGCCCAGATTCTGCTAGCACCATGTGTGCAGAAAAAGCCGGTCAAGGCTCGGGCACGCCAGCCCGTTGGACCAAAGTGCGGTCGTCTCTTGTGACCCCAGAGAATCCCACGGATGGCTCGCACACACTGGCCCGTAAGCCATCATCATTGATGATCACGAATATGACTCCTACGCCGCAGGGCTGATGCGGAATGTCCTGCTGTGTTACCAATTGATGATGCCTTTCCCGGGAAAGCTAGCAGGAAAACCTCGATTTGTCCAGCCAGGCTTCACATTCTTGTTACCTGTGTCTCCGAAGCTAAGCCTCGACTAAGACAAGTAGCAAGAATGGCATCAACCGCCGCCTCCCCTTTCGACAAGCCGACATCATGGGCAGCTGCCTCCCCGAATGAGCAGTCAATATCTAAACTACTTCTGCTAGCAATGTCATGGGACATCTCGTCCAACAAGCCATTGAGGCTTTCACTATTATCCTCGCCTTCTCTCCACTTCCATTTTTAGATGTCCCGCTCAGGTGAACGGCCCCATGCGTCGCAGAGAGAAACCGGAAAAAGCAAAGATGCTGCGGTTAACCTGTGGGAACCGGACCGAAGATGGCACACACTCCAGAAGGGTCATCGGGGCGGCAGATTAGTGGATTCTAAACTACTAGTACGAAGTACAGGAGGATCGTATCAATGTGCAGCCAGCGCCTCGTGCGCTCAAACTGTCTTTGGAAATGTCATGCAGGCGCTACCCGCACGACACGAGGCCACTTCGGAAAGGCAGAGGAGCCAAAGAAAGGGAAATCTTGGCTTCTCCAGTGTTGCCGGTTTGTACCAAACTCCTCTGGAAAAGGGATTCGAAGGGTCATTCTGTCCCGCGGAGGGCAGCGTAGCGTTCCGCCTACCAATATAAAGCCAATCTGGCGGATGGTACGAACCCGGTGCCGGTAATTACGCGTGGTGGAGGAATGCAACGAGCCACCGAGTCGTGGATTATTGTCCCGCATCATGTTCCACCTCACCTGCTTTGCAAAAGCCAGAAACGGAACCAAGAAATGTCCTCGCCTGGCAGGGAATGGCGTGTTTACGAAGTGGTCCGGGAATGTCTTCGCTCCCGTGGTCTTCACTCCTTCCAAGCCCGCCTCGAAGATGGTGAAATGGAATATCCCGTCAGGTCTTGGCGTTCGCCTCTGGCCTCTCTCTGCCCTTACAAGGCAAAAAGAGCATCACGCCCCAGCACCCCACCCAACTCCAGGGCCTATTCTGCTGTTTATTAAACGAACTACGAAGCAGTGATCTTCACATTACCGCCTCGTACCTACGCCGAGTCTTCACACAGAAAGTGTACATCCGGATCGGCAGGTGACGGCGCGTGGGTTTCTTTTTTCCCCAGATCATTGCTGCCGCCGGACACGCGTCCCGCACCTCCGCTTTCTTCGAGAAACCAATCAAATATCAAGACGCCGTGATGAAGAAATAGAGTGTTGGCACCCTTGTGGTAAATGGGCCTGTGTTTCATAACAGAGATGACTGCCCGACTATTATTTTCGCACTCCTCGCCGTCCATCCTCTCTTGTCGTTTAATAGATCTTTCAGCCGGGTCATCGCGCTCGAGCACGTGCTGTCTCTCTCTCAAGACCCGTCCTTCAGATTAACGGGATTGTACTTGTACTCAGCGCTATTTACGGCAATTGGCAGAGGTGATCCGCCAGTGCCGGGGCAATTAAAAGTGGAATAAAAGAATAAAGAAGGAAAATACGAAGTAAAATAATAAAAATAGGGAAAGTGTCAAAAAGATAATAGCACAATGTTTCCCGCCCTTTGACCTGTGCTTTTGCCTGTCCTGGCGTGGCCATAGGGCGAGTGTGCCTGAACCACCCACCACCCCGTGCCCTTGCCTTGCATTTCCATAAGCGGACCGCTACGTTCCTCCACCCCCCCAATCCTTGGCAGGCAGGAAGCGGATCACACTTTTGTTTGCGGATTTTGAATTTCAGGTGTGCCAAGTGATTTGGATACTCTGGGCCAGCCAGTTGAAACGTAATGTAGATTGGAGGATAGTCTTCCAAGGGTGTACCTCTTAACAGCAGCATTCGTCAAGCCAGCACGTACTACCATCCACCGAGACTCATTGGTAAACTACAAGGTTCCGTATCAGCTCGATCTACCCTCCGCCAAGTCATGGATCACAAACTATAATGGCGCTTAATAAGACCAATACGCCTCATGCCACCTGGACATCGGATCCCCATTCCCCAAAGTCTCCTCTGGGGGGCGGAAGGATGGGCTTAGCCGAGGGCCACGGTCAGCATGCAGGACGAAGACGAATGAGGGACAAAAGAGTAAAACAAAGCGAAATCCTCAGCCCTTGGCGTCTATCATGACCACTTCAGTGGAGAACGACTCGGGTCAGGTGTTAACAATGTTGGTGATGAAAGATCAAGACTCCCCACCAACGGAGTGCTCAAGAGAGGGAAATCAGCCTCGCCAGGACCAACAGGCCAGGAGGACGCCGTGGGCGACTGGCGCGCTTATTTGATTCCGCCTGGCCCCCAAAGTCATCATCATCATCATCAGCATCATATCATCATCGCGGCCCCCAATTTTGACCACGGGTCTTCAAGTCGGACCTCTTTGCAGAATCAGTTGGCCGCCGATCAAGGCCTACTAGATCCCGCTGGACAAGTGGAAAAAGAGCAATCATCTTCGCCGTACAGCCCGACCGAGGTGGCCGCATCAGAGGCGGCCGGAGACCAACAGTCCCCGAGGTGAACAGCCTGGCCGTCTCTATCTTCAGAACTCGGCCCGTCCCATCTCCATCCCCATGTACTTGCGCCCAGCTTGCAGAAATCCTGGACCTGGTGGCGCTTACGGGGAAAAGGGTCGGGCCCAATTAGGACGCACCTAACTAACAATCATGTATTTTCCATCTCGAATAGTCCCTCGCCAGTCTGGCCAAAGCGGGACACCCGAGACGAGAATAGATAGATAGATCAGTGGACCCCACCAAGCAACACGATGTCGTCTCGCTGATCCTACCCACCCCAGGCTACTCCGTACGGTTAGTGTAGCGTGTAGCAGTTGTAAGTTTAGACCATTGTTGTGTTGGAAACATAATGGAAATAGTAATGCGTCATAAGATTTGATAAGACCGCAAAGGTGGCAAGTTGGCAAGTACGAAGTGGCATCTTCCTCGTAAGACGCGAGAAAGTGGATCAAAGAGATTAAACGCCCAACATCCAACACTATAAATACTCAATGGATAGCATCGGTCAAAGGAAATGACTTAGCCTCCGGTGGGTGTAATTGGTCTATGGCCGGAGATGAGAAAAGTTAATGTCAGTTTGGGGGAGGCTTTTGAGGGAAGAAAGTAAGCCCAAGCTTGGCGCTTGCCATCTCGGTCAGTGTTTCTATAAAAAACATTGAAGACAGCTTCGGTTCGTAATTCATTCTGCCCCTTCTATTAATATACTGTTTGGTCAATCGATATCAAATAACTATGGTCAAGAGGAAGAATGTACGAAGAAAGAGATTTTAGTTTAGATCCAAACCCTACATAGACCCCGGTCCTCTGATCTCCGGGATGGCGGCAATGGTGTTTCCTCCCTCCGCTAGCGATTTAATGAAGAAGCGGAAGACACTTCGGACCGGCTCTTTCGTAGACTCATGCAACACCGGACAAAGAATCCAGGCATTACTGGCCCCGAAGCTGAAAAGGGGGTTCATGCTCCATGTTCCTGGACCTGAGCTGCATGAGCTGCATTACGCTCATACATTGATGGAATTTTTGAGGAATGCAGTGCAATACGTCTGCAATGCTTGACCAGCAGCATACATCATACAGCATACAGCATCTAGCATACACATACACATGCAGTAACACAGCCCAAATGATCAATGGCCGCCAGAACTCTGGCGAATTGAGATTACTTGTTTCCAAGCTGGCTTTGCAATGCATCGGAATAAATCCAGCCAGTGCGGTGCCTGGATTTTTTCTCTCAAATCTTTGGACTTGAAGAGTCTACACCCGGATGGTCAGATGGTGAGTTTCTCAACCAGATGCGGAACTTTATATAAAGCTGAGCAACCATTACCAGGTCAGATTCGGATGTGGCAGAACATATACCAAGCTCACTGTTGACCAGCATAATCTTAAGCTCCAAAAGATGACCGCAGGCAGGAAAAGACCCGATAGGAACAACCTTGTTCCGTCCCCCGCGTCTTGCTTGGTCGAGCTCGTTCGCGTATAGCCACATCTGGGAAAACCCAGTTGTTAGCCCGGCAAAGCTGTTAGGGCTGAGCGTAAGCTGGGACCCATCGACATTGATTGATATGACAGCGGCTGGAAGAAACCCGGACGTGGCGCTTCTCAGCTCGAAGCCACCGATGTGACTGACGATGTGATGTCAAAAATGAGGAGAGCTGAAACTGCGCCTATCCGCGACTCGCTCGGTTAGAAAATTGCGGAGATATAGACAAAAACGCGACCTGGGAATATTATCAGATGCAGGTGTGAAAGCGATCAGGTAAAAAAGAAAGAGAGGAGTGGAAAAGAAAAAAAAAAGAAAAAAAAGAAAAAAAAGACTGCAAGACACATTGCGGATAGTCGCATCACGGCTTCGTAAAAGTCGCCGGTCGCTGCTTCTCCACGAATCATCCTCGGCCACCGCTGCTACGTTACTATTCTCCGCTACTTCGGACAAAACAAAACCAAAAAAAAAAAAAAAAAAAAAAGGCTCGGAGGAGGCGCGGATGGTCAGAAAAGGGAATTTCGAACAAATGGCCGATGACGTGTGATTCGACGGGCGGGCCGAAACCATAGCCCGCCGTATCCTATTTCCCCGTTGTGGGCATACCGGGTCTAGGTGTGCCTGCCAGACGATTGTCCGGCTGAGCTGAGAGGATATGATGCTATTGCCGGTTTCATCTGATGTCTCTCGCCGAGCATGAGGATGATGAACTAGATGCCGGATTTCGGGATCCCGGGGAATTTATCAGGAAGATCGTTGAGCAGAGCCGGATGCTTGCTTGGCGTTGCTCGATACCACGCGAGAGCAGGAGGTGATCTTCGAGGGTCTGGCCCATCTTGAAAATAAGCTTGTCGAGTCCTCCGTTTAAGAATATCGGCTTGCGGGTATGATCAAGATGTTGGCGAAGTCGGGAAATCCGCTAACATGGCCAACCCTCGCGACTGCCTTTCCCGAAGCACGGATACCACCACCATCAAATCAACCTGGTCCGCCCATCTCAGAATTCGGCCGTAGCCAATTAAAGCAACAATTGCTCTATTCCAAGTACTTATTTGGTCGGTTACTGAACGGTTAATTATAGCCACAAGTGTTGATTTCAGCCTCTCTCATGATCCGGTTGTTGAGGCTGTTGCACGCACTTGACGACCGAACCGAAGAATCGCTCGAGGGCCCGAGCTCCCTGGTCGCAAACATGCGACGGTTCCTGTATCAAACCCACCAAAAGTTTCACAACAACAACCCCCTCCTTTTACCTGTATTCCTTTCCCCAATACACGAAAGGAGGAAAAGGGCAGGGGACTGGGAAGGGATCGTGATGTACCCCTCGTAGTGGATGTTTGTATTCTGTTTCAATCAAGCTCCCTCTTTTGCTGTCTGCGTGCCTCCCTTCTCCGCGGTGAATCTGTGCTTTCTTGTCCCTGCGGCGGTATAAGTTGCGAATAAACCCTTCGCTCGCCTCGATGAATTACATTGATATCTA
>NJFT01000366.1:0-22762 GCA_002221725.1 Scedosporium boydii | reverse complement strand
AAAAAGACAGTTATTTGGTGTGTTTTGTATGTGGCCGATGTCGATGGAAGTGGTGGTTTGGGACAAAAAGAACTCGAATTGGGTGGCCGAAATGGGGGGGTGGCCGAAATGGGTGGGTGGGGACTTACGGAGGCAGCTCGGTCATGGTGGTGGGGAAACAAAATGAATGTGTGGTGGGCGTGGGAGGTTGGGTCTTGGAATCCTATGCCTCGGTAGTCGAATGTCATTTACCTGATGCCCGTTTAGATGCATGGCCCTCACCGCCTGATAAGATAAGCAGCAACCTGATTCTGCCGTCGCAACTATGCGAAAGATGACCTTTTTTCCTTTTCTCCCAACTCAAGAATCTGCTCCTGATCGCTCATCGCCGTCCATCGCCGTCCATCAAAGGCATCGGAATCCATCGAACTTATCACGCCCGTTGAGCCATTGGAACCCGGCCGATCAAATTGAATGCAAAAATGAGTCCTCCACCAAAAGATGGCCCGGTTGTGGGCTCAGATGTACCCCGCCAAAAAGCCATCGCCACACCCGACACAGTCAGGTTTGTCTCTTCCCGTCCCATGCCGTCGCAAGTTCGCTGACAGTTTTTCCCAGAGTAGGGTGCATCGCAATGGTCGAGAAGGTTAGAATGCGCGAATTCACGACCGCTGACAGTTTTTTCGTTCTCTCTTCTAACCGAAATGAATACGTGCATAGGACGGTCAACCACGGCGCGCCGAAATCCTTAGTATACGAGATACCAAGAGCGGACGGCAGTTTTACTGTAACTTCGACAATTTCAATAAGCGACTGGATGAGTGGGTCCCTGTTTCGAGGATAGACTTCGCAAAGGAGATCGAGTGGCCAAATCCAGAAAAGGACAAGCCCAAGGAAGGGAAAGGGAAGAAGGGTTCATCTCAACCCGCAAAGAAGACGATACCCAAGAAAGGCCAGAAAAGACCTTCGAAGCGCGAACAATCCGTGACGTCTGAAGCCGCGACGCCGCGTCCTTGGTCGGGTGAGTTGCCTCTCTTGAACATAGCTTGCGCCAGAGTGAGAGGAACAGGGAACTAATAGTCTGGCGACCTTGCAGATTGGGCCGAGTCACAGGACCAGACCCCGAGTGCGGTAAACGGCGAGGGACAGGATGCCTCACAAGTCGGTACACCCCGAAACGGAGTACCACCAGTCGGCCCTGATGGGGATGTTGAGATGACCGGAACAAACAATTTCAACCGCGAGGAAGAGGTCGAGAAGCTACGCACATCTGGATCGATGACGCAGAACCCAACGGAAATTGCGCGAATACGAAATATCAACAAGGTTCAATTCGGTGAGTGGGATCTCATCCCTTGGTACTTTTCACCATATCCAGAAGCTCTTAATGAGTGTGATATGGTGTACATCTGTGAATTCTGTCTCTCCTATCGCGGCGACCTTAAGGCTTTCGCGCGACACCGCCAGAAGTGTACATTGCAACATCCACCTGGAAATGAGATTTACCGAGATGAATACGTATCGTTCTTCGAGATTGATGGTCGAAGGCAGCGTACATGGTGTCGAAATCTTTGTCTCCTGTCAAAGATGTTTCTCGATCACAAAACACTCTATTACGACGTGGATCCCTTTCTCTTCTACGTGATGACTCGCGTCGATGATAAAGGTCACCATGTCGTGGGGTACTTTTCCAAAGAAAAGGAAAGTGCCGAAGGCTACAACGTAGCGTGTATTCTTACCCTTCCCCAATATCAGAGGAAGGGGTACGGCCGTCTTCTTATCCAGTTCTCATACGAATTGTCGAAGATTGAAGGAAAGCTGGGATCCCCAGAGAAACCCTTGTCAGACTTAGGTCTGCTGAGTTACCGGCAGTATTGGAGCGAGAATATTGTCGAGATGCTATTGGAGATCAATGAACACGGGGAAGGGTGCACGATGGAACAAATTTCCAATTCCCTCGCGATGACTATCAAGGATGTCGAGCATACTCTCCAGTTCCTTAGGCTTCTGGTCTATCATCGAGGTCAGCACAAAATCGTGCTACCCGACAAGCTTATCGAGCAGAGAGAAAAGCAGAAATCGAAACGGAGGAGGTTTATTGATCCTTCGCGGATCCAGTGGACGCCGCCAGTCTTCACTGCGTCTGCCAAGACTTGGGGTTGGTAGAGGGGACAAAAGGAAGGGAAAAAGTTCACAAGAAGAAATGAGACAAGTGAAATGGAGGACAGGACAACCTATGAGCCACGAAATTATGGATAATTGGAAGGAAGAACTTGACGTTTCTGCCCTTTCTTGTATGAACAATTTCATCGCGCTGGACGCTGTGAGACTCCCAGTAATGCAGCATTGTCCATTGATAACTCTGCATGTATTGACTCCACTCATGGGCGATTCCCACCAGCAGCTGTGATCTCGATTCTGCCTTCGTCGACTCCCACCAATAATGGGGCGAGGAGTCTGCGAGCTGGGAGTAGAAGCCATTAACAACGACAGAAGAAAGCCCTTACCCTAGTCAGGCAAATTCTCAATAATTCACCAGATCTGCATCGTCTAAGTTAGTGAATGGTAGTTGACAAAAAGAAGTACATGTAAATATAGGAAATACACACCTCTACCAAATAAGCCTCGCTTAAGCCAATCCATAGCCATAAGGATTCGAGTCCGTATGCTAACGCTCTGGGCGAAGTAGACGGATCTCCAAGCATACACTGCCCAGAGGCCGCCCGCAAGGTTCCAGCCCTCGCCCAAGTCAAAGACGGCCGAGTTTCCGATGTAGGCGAGACTGCCAAGGTGATGGTACTTGAAGGCTTTGTACACGGCCGAATCGAGGTCTCCATGGCCGGTATGGTCACCCTTTAGACCCGCTGTGGCCTTGGCCATGCGATTGAATTTAAAGGCTAGGTACTGGCCTTGCTGATGGGCGCGCTGGGCGGTTGCGGGTAGGGAAGTGAGCCTGGAATCGATCTGCTTGAGAAGTTCACGAAGCTCGCCAAAGTCGAGAGTCCCCGATTGGTCCTTGTCAAACTCTTCGAAGAGCTTGTCGAGGCGCTTCAGGTGAGCAATAGCTTGGGGAAACTGGTACTTCACCTCGGCGGCAACCTCTTTCCAGTCCTCGAAGCGAATTTGGAGCTTCTCGGGATTCTTCCCGTGCTTCCACGACAACGTTCGCAAAAACGAGACGACATGGTCAGCGACGTTGTTTTGCACGGTGGCACAGTCGCCTATGGCATACACATCGCCGAGAGGGGCCCCAAGCAGACGGAGATGAGTATCGGTCTCGAGGGCTTTCTGGTTGGACTGGTCCGGAGCAAGCTTAGCGACAAGCCGTTTGCTGAAGTCCCGTTGCGAAACACCAGTGGACCAGAGGCAGAATGCAGTAGGAATCTCCTTGGTAACCACACTACCGTCGTCGGCAATCTGGGTGAAGATTATTTTATCCGCTTGAACCTCCTTTACCCTGGCGTTGGTCATGACATTAACTTGCTCTCGGGCAAAGCGTTCCTCGGCATATTTGGATACCTGTTCGTCGTAGGTGTTCAGGATATGGCCCCTGCTCTGGATCAAGTGCACCGAAATTTGGTTCCGGAGTAGCTTTGGGAAGTGCTGTGTCAAGTCCTCGTTCAGCAGATCGTAGAGCTCGGCAGCAAATTCGACACCGGTAGGACCGCCACCGCAGATGACGAAGGAGAGGAGACGCTTGCGCTCTTCTTCAGATGTAGTAGGTAGGCAGGCGATTTCGAAGTTGTGTAAGATCTGGTTGCGGATCTTTCTCGCATCCCGCACATTCTTCAGGAAGAAGGCGTGTTGAAGACCGCGCACGCCGTGGGGGTTGGAGTGACACCCGACAGCAATAACAAGCTTATCGTATGGGACGTAAAACCTACTCTCGAACCCATCTTCATCCACGTGGGAAACCTCAACGAGCTTATTCTGGAAGTCAACGTCTTCGGCCCTTGCTCGGATGAAATGGCCGGAAACACGATTAAGAATGCGACGGATCGGCTCGACAAGGGACCTAAGCTCGACGGTACCGACGGTGGCAGAGGGCAGCATTGGTGTGAAGAGGAAGTAGTTGGTAGGAGAGACAACAGTAACGTGGTAGTCGCCCGGGTTGAGGTTCTTGAGCATGGCGACTGCTCCCCAGCCGCCGCCTAGAATTACGAGACGCGGCTTGCCAGCTAGCATCTTCCGCTCCTCAGTATCATAGTCGTCAATGAAAGCGTCGGCGATGGGCAGGTTCTTTGGTCCGCCGCGTCTCGGATTCAACGATAGAAGAGACACATTGATCTCGCGGCTTGTTGAGTGCTCCTTGTAAGTAGATGCATCGTAAATAAAGAACGCCACGACACCAGATCCAACCAGTAGAATAGAGCCTCCAAGAAACAGCGCAGTTTTGTAGAGGGTGGTGATCAAGCGCGACTTCCGCTTCGGGGATGGTTTAACCTCTGAAGAGATATTTCGGCCATTCTGACCTCGCAGCACAGGGGAAGGCCTAGAGGTGAAGTAGAGCGGACCGAGAATGAAGGAATTGGGCGTGGACCGGACAGGACGGGTGCTAGCAGCGCGGTAGAAACTGGGCGGCTTGAGGACCGCAACTGGACGATAGGCTGGCGCCGTCCGTAGAAATCGAGGAAAGCACTTCATGGCGGGCAATGGGACGGGCGCGAATGCCGTGACATGTTGGGAGTGCGAGAGATGGCTCCGGAAGCGACGGCGGCGCGATGTGGATATGAGAAGGGGGGAAGGGGGGGAGAGCAAGATCAATGTATTAATCCGAAGTTGTATGGAGTAAGGAAGCTAGACCATTCAGCTCGGCAAGGATGGATCAATTGATCAATTAACCATGAGGCGTTCCACTGTCACTCACACAGCTCATTGTTGGAGCTGGCTGCCCATTTTCCAGGTACCGAATGGCATCGATGCACGTACGAAGTACCCCGTGCACTCGATGTTGGCAGGACCAAGCACCGAGACACGTTGAAGTACCCCAGGGAAAATCCAATGTCAACATTAATTGAGAAATACTTCGCAACACCATGGTACATGTCTAATCCCCCCTTAATACGTACATTAACATTGAAACCGAGCCAAATGTCTAAGTTTACTTCGTCCCTCATACATCTCGATGTACGAAGTACTTCAGACGTCATCGGGCCAGGGGCTCACTTCAACTTCTGGGGATCTTGGATGGCCTGGGGATGCGGGGATGGACCATTGCATTGGCATGCCCAATCGATGAAATAGCATGACTATTACGGAGCTGGACGTCAAGACGTATGGTCTTTTATTTTCTTAAGGTATTAATAAATTCACCAACTCTAAAGTATAGGAGTTACAATTCATCAATCATTGATGGTTCTTCCGGGGCTGCTCCCCTAGGCCCCGCGGAGTTGATGCTGATTGATTGATAAAACCTAATCGATCGATTTTGAGACTTCGACGGTGATGGCACGAGACCTACCACAACGAAAACACTACCCAACCTATTGATCCATCGAGCGTGTGCTGCTTAAGTGCGTGAGGGGTATTGATTGATGTTTGTATTATTAGTATCGAGGAGAACTAAATTGGTCAACTCCGAGGGTCACATCATGAGATATCCAGCTTACCAACACTGCAGCATCCATGGGCCTCTTTAAAACTCACTCGGGTTTGGGAACGTTCGCTTTCTTGCCGCTTGCCAGCGGGCCCCGGAGTGACACTCATTAGGTGGACATCCCTTGCTTCCTTCGCCTTACACACGCAAAGAGGGAGTCATGAACAAAAATGATTCGATTGACCCATATTCCTGAGCTACAGTTTCGGCCGCAACCATTGATTGACCAGTTTGCGCACAGACGAGGATTGGCTTTGATGGAATATCAGTTGACATGATCCGACCTTAGCCCAATGGATTGGGTTCCGTCCGTCCATTGATCCATCCACTCAAGCGACATAGTCCTCCATAAGAGCCTCCCGAGCTCCTTACTGCTATCTGACCAATGTCTTGGTGTTCAGTGATCCGTACCCTCTGGGAATGGACACCATGTCTGTAGGTCTACGGCAGTTGATACTCAGAGAGTTGATGGTCGCTCTATCAAGACCTGAACGTGAACTCGAGGACTTGGAAACATGGCCCACCTATTACTGAGCCCCGGAGATGTCCCCAGGTGTTGAGATCAGCAGCGGAAATATCGTTTTTCAACCCACCGTTCCTCGATATCTGGCACCACGCTACACAGCACCACCGAGATTTCCGGAAACACCATGGTCAAGCGGTGAAGGCCCATCCGACCGGCACTATAGGTGACGAGCACAATCTTCTCCTGTTCAACCCCATGGTCAAGCAAAACCTGTACGGCCATCAGGGCCGACCCTCCGCTTGACATCTGCGCATCCAGGAGCAACACACTCTCGTGCGTGCTGATATCTTCGGGTAATTTCAAAAAGTGAAGCTCCGGTTCGCCGGTCCTCACGTTGGATTGGATCAACATCCGGCCCATCTTGCAGTCGGGGATGACCCTCTTCAACGCCGTCTCAAATGCGGCGCCCCCGCGTAGCACAGCGACGGCGCTCACTTCACCTTTGGCCTCAAGACCACGATATGTATATCCCTCCGGCGTCTCGACGACCAGCTCCTTGAATCGCACATTGTTGAGGGCCCTTCATGTAAATGGAGAGTGAGCCTCCATCCCACTTTGCTCGACGCTTGTAGAACACTAGGTCCAAAGAAAAAAAAGAAGAGAGAGAGGGAGAGCCAACTTACAACTCGATCAAAAGGCAAGCCAGCCTGTCAAAGTAGAAAATAAAATCCTCTGGCGACGTGTCGATGTCCCTGATAATCGTGTTCATGCCCCTTCCTTGAGGGGTACCCTCCAGGATGGATACCTTCTTGGAGAGCGGCTGGCTTTTCGATCCAATTTCCAACTCGTAAAGAGCGGCGCGATGGTGTGTCGATTTCTCAAGCAGCTTTCTCTCAATATATTGCACAACCATGCCTGGTAGTATTAGTTAGCAGCCGCGGGACAGAACTCCTCGATGGTTTTCCTCGGCGGGTAGACGGACTCATCGCGACATGGTTTTCGATGCCTCTCGGCACAATAATGTCTTGAGGCTCTTAGCGTTAGTATTCGGGAGAGAATGCACCGCACATCTTTGATCATTTCCTAAAGAAGGGAGTGGTCGTACCTGCTGATTTCCGCTGCGGTTCAACGTACTGTTGGCAGAAGCATGAAAATGTCAGATAGTTCCAAAAAAAACGTGAGAGCTGGTATCGCGGCTAGACCTTTTCAAAGTTGGGCTTGACAAACGCAAACCACTGTTTAATGCAGCCTTCTACGTCTCTGCCTCGTTCCCTTACGTCGCGCAATACTATAGTGGCGAACGAGGATCAGATAAAAGACTTCACTATAAGATGAGCACACAGCGACTAACTTCGTCTCGAGAGGCAAGTATCCAGGTCTGCCTCGCAGAAGATCTACCAAGGCAGTTAGTTTAGATCTACAGGAATAGACAGGCAGACGATTGGGAACGGTCATCTTCCTACCCTCATGTCGAGCAACTCCAGAACTCGGGGGTCGTACAAGGCAAATATACCCTCTAGGACCAAGACATGGGGCGAGTAGATCGACGTCGTTTCCGCCATACGTTGATGTTTGGCAAATGAGTAAATGGGGATTTCGGCCCTCTTACTAGATGAATGACCATCATCAGCAAGAATGGGAGTCGGTGAGAGCAAGAGAGCAGTCACTTGCAGCCAAGATAAATCCACTGTTCCGACAAAGCGAAGCTATATAGTGGGTTGTTCAAACGTACCCTGCCTTGAGATCACGGAGCGCTTTCACCAAGATATCGAAATCAAGTGCCTATGGTCATAGTTGCCATGAGTCTTTGACCAGTCCGGGCAGTTTAGACCGAGGGGGTGGAAAGGGGGAGCGAGGATTTGATACCTCGGGCGAATCGAAATCATACTCGGACGCAAACGCCTTCTTGGACTGCTCTTCATTTAGTGACTTGTAAAATGAGTCCATCGACAAGATAACAACCCAGGGAAGGTTCAGCTGCTTCACAATGGCATGGGATAATGTCGACTTTCCGGAGCCGGAGCTCCCCGCGATACCGATGATGCTAACATCGGCCCATGGAGGAGAGTAATGCACCCGCTTCTTTATGGAAGCATGCATACCGGCCTCTCGGCTCGTATCCATATCAACAGGTGGGTTTAGGATGTGTCGACTGTGTTTCTCGATTCTGAGTATATGCAAGTCCCCGAGGCTCTAGCTACGACGGGCCACGATAACGACCGGGACGGTGAGGCTGAAGTGGAGAGAAGTACAAAGGTATGAGGTCCGTTGAATCAGACTCGCCCGTGGTGCAGCTCACGTTGCCTCGGGGTCATGCAGGTACTCGAGGGGGGTGGGTGGAGGGCTGGGTTCTCAATCCCACAAAGATCAATAGATCGTTCGAGGTCGAGGTCGAGGTCGAGGTCGAGGTCGGGGTCGCGTGAAGCGATGAAGCGATGAAGCGATGCAACGGCAAAGGATCGGCTCGGTTTTTCGCCAGGAGGCGCCCGTGTCGAGATAGTCAACTGTGCTAGGCCCCTGACCTATTTCGTACAGCCGATAAGCATTGACTGCCTCGAGATCCTCAGCTGGGCTTGCGAGGGATGAAGCACGACTCTGGAGTACTTTTCGTGCTTCGTCCACTAATACTGCTGGCGCTAGCCAAACAGATAATGATAATAGACCCTAGATCGACTTGCTCCTAGTCGGGGTCCCACGATATGGTTTCTTTTATTTTGTTCGTTTAAGCGGGTACAAAGAGATAAGGTTAACAAAACCCTCGGTATATGCATGTTCTTATCTCGGTACCTGGTGGATCAGACTGGGACGCGGACCTTATTACGCTGGGTACACACGTCACAGAGGCACACGAGTTCTTACCCGTAAAGGGAGCCAGAATCAGAACGAAACATGAGTCGTTCGAGTAAGCCGTTCAACATTGGTTGCTGGGGGATATATACTCTCATCTCTCAAAACAAAGTAAAATCCTTGTACGTCCACTTCTCCGTCATCTTGCCCTTCGCCTGCTTCTTGAATGGAATGTGCTTGCGAGACTCTAGCTTTCCGCGGACGAGCAGGTTTCGATACCTGTCTCTCAAGAGGTTGCCCTCAGGCCGTAAAAGTCTCAGCGAATCTTGAAGTTCGTCCGGTAGCACAAGCTCCAATTCCTTCTCAGGCACCTTCGACTTGCCAAATCGGCGCCGCCTTAGCCTCTCCTCGTCTCCCTCGCTATCACTCTCACTTTCTTGCAATTTAGCCACCATGGCCTGCTCCTGCTCCGTTGCCTCCCGTGTGAATTTCTTCACAAGATTCAGTTGAGCCTGTTTACGTTTCGCTGCTGTCTCCATCTTCTTCTTCCTCTCTTCTTCCTTTCTTCTCTTGATCTTGTTTCTTTGGGCTTGTGTTTTCCTCTCAGGGCGCTTAGAGGGTTTAGCCTCCTCCGCACCGCTCTGGAAGCCCTCCCATTCCGAATCTTCATCCCATTCGGAAAGGTCCGCCTTGGCTTCGGCTGCCTCTGCCTCCGCAGCTGAGCGAGCGGCAGCCTCTCGCTTTAGTTTCTCCTCCTCTCTGGCAGCCAAGCGTTTCATCTCCGCGTCAACAGCCTTCTGACCCTCTTCATTGAGCCGCTTCTCGTATTCTGGGAATGACGGATTGTAGCTGTAGCCTCCAGTGGGTTTGCGCACGGCCGGTATTTCCCTCCCATTCGCTGCCAAGGATATGGGCTTCTCACGGAGTGATTCAGGCACCTTTGCCTTCACAACTGGAGGAATGAACGCAAACTTTTCGCCATCAGTCTTGGTCGGAGGTGCGGCGCCCCAAATATCGTAGGCGGCATCCTGGACCACGATGGTTTGGTCATGGTGGCCGTCTGCTACTTTCCTCAGCCTACTAAGCTCCTTGTGAGAGACGTAATTCGTTCGGAGACGCTTCGTGGGAATCAAGCCATCCGCAGTCTTATCGGACGCCCGTTTTCGAGAGGAGACGGCGGGGACTTTCGACCTCTGGGCGATAATCTCGTCTGCTTTGAGGCTTGTCCGCAGTTTCCTGGGCAGTTGTCTCTTGAGGTTATGGTCTCCGACGGTGTCGATGGTGAAGAGCTCGGTTGAATCCCTTTCTGCAATTGGTCCACTGGAAGAAAATTAGAAAAGCTCGGCATCAGATTGAGAAAATACTGCCGAGGGAGCCAGCACTAGGACATACCCTCTGATAATCTCCTCGTTTAGTTCGACTAAACCCTTTTCTACCTCAGAGATGTCGACATTTTTCCTCCAGGCCTTCTTGCCTTTACGAGATGGTTGATTGCGCTGCTGTGGTCGGTCAAGAGACCCGGTACGAGCTTCTAGGACAGGCATCTCTACACGTCCTTGGATGGCAGTTTGGGTAAGTTGCTGTTTTGCCAATGCTCCAAACACTGTTGAATAGAGAGACTCGAGGTTTATGCTTTCCCTGCGAAGAGGAAATGTTTTGTACTTTGTATAGAAACGGCAACAGATAATAATGGAGGGGCGCCAAAATTTTTCCAGCCTTATCGCAGTAACGGAGTGAGCTTATCGGCACGTGCAAATCCTTAAAACTCCAACAAGTGCGCTGGTACACAGGTACGATGAAGGTACCCAATTTATGCTCGGATACCTCCGGACTTTGTGCAAGTACTGTTAATGGTTGGACCCTGATTTTGGTGAGACTTCCGGGGTACGTTGGAGACCGGGGAGTGAACATTCCAATGATGGATATTATTCTACCGGGGAGATGACCAAGGTACAACCAGAGGCTCAAGGCAACATCGAATGGCAATGACATATTTTGCCCTTAGTCCAGCCCAGGAGGCCAACTTCGAATATCTAATTAACCAAATATCCTGCATCCCTGATCATCGCCTTCTTCAACCAAACTCAGAAGACACGCAGGCTCCACGAATGCCAGTATCCCTTTATCCTAGAATCTCGAATGTACTGCGCATGACTTTGCCTGACCGAACTTGCCGCCTTTTGCTACCCCACCATTCTGCTATAACCCACGCAAAGGGGGACTCGACGAACTCCCTCCCCGAGGAGTGCATCTCCGTTTCTGAGGATTCGATTTGCGTTCAAATTTACATTTGATTCCACATTTCACCATGGCGCACGCGGGGAGCTCATACAATGCCCCGTTGAAGAAGTTCAAGTACATCTTCACTACTCTCTAACACGCTTGCATTTCCCAACGGTTTGTGGGACGAGACTGACTCTGGAATTGATAGGCTAGTCTTCCTCGGCGAGCAGAGCGGTATGCATATGGCAGTTTTTTCGAACACAAACTCTTTCACGGACGCGTGCTGACCGACTTGGACCACAGTTGGCAAGACATCGCTAATTACGCGCTTCATGTACGATTCGTTCGACAACATGTACCAGGCAACCATCGGAATCGATTTTCTCTCCAAGGCATGCATACTCCGCTCGTTCCGCACTCGCGCGCATCATCCAGGCGTACGGATGCCATGCTAACTCTACCCGCACCTAGACCATGTATCTCGAGGATAGGACAGTGCGGTTACAGCTCTGGGATACGGCAGGCCAAGAACGATTCAGGAGTCTTATACCATCATATATACGTGACTCGAGCGTTGCGGTGGTTGTTTATGACATTTCAAGTGAGCCGAGATTCCTCTCAGGTCTCCAAGCCTGACCTGCTGACAGACCTTTCTCTTTTCTTTTCTACCTAGACGCGAAGTCCTTTCAAAACACGAGAAAGTGGATAGACGATGTCCGAGCGGAACGTGGCAATGATGTTATTATTGTCCTTGTCGGAAACAAGACGGATTTGAACGATAAGCGCGAAGTCACGACCCAACAGGGCGAGGAGGAAGCCAAGAAGAACAACTTGATGTTCATCGAGACAAGCGCGAAGCTTGGCCATAACGTCAAAACATTATTCAAGAGGATCGCACAAGCCCTACCGGGGATGGAGGGGACCGACGCTGCAGTTCAGGCTTCGAATCAGAGTATGTGTCTCTTCAATAGCGCCTTTGGCTCGGGCCGCGGGACTTTATTCCTAAGCTCCCATATTTTCTTTCTTTCACTTTTTTCTTAGCACATTGCTAACATCGCGTAGTGATTGATGTCAAGGTCAATACTGCCCAAGCGCCGCAAGAAGGGTGTGCTTGCTAAGCTCTATCGTCAAGCTGGAGGGCCAACGAGCCGGCCTCAGTTCAAGAATGGCTTCACTGGAATAGGATATCTAAGCATAGCGTGTCACAGGAGCTGCGGAGCATGGGGTTGGTATAGTACAATAATAGTCAGTCTCGGTCTCTGACTGAGCTACCTGCATATTTCACATATATTTATTTCTATTTTATACGACCAAAAACCTGCAGTAAGATGACCACAAATATGACTGCATAGCCGTGAGTTTTCTTTGTCGGTTCTTTGCTCTATCAGGTCGTGTTCCCGCACTAGCTCCATTGGTGGTGGACCTCTATTGCGCAGTCTTGACTTCTACCTCGCCGTTTTCCATTCCGAAATATGCGGCGACGGGCTTCTGGGGAGCCGCTCTCCGGCCGGTGAGTTTCGCAGCCTCGATTCCGTTGATGCCCCAGAACAGTCCGGTTTCCACGACGCCCGGCAGTTGTTTAATGGCAGCTCCGAGCTGAGACACTTCCCAGTCATCACCGGCGGGATCGCTCTTCAGTTTGAGGGGCTTGAACGGGGCATCAATGATCCAGTTGCCGTTATCCGTGACACATTCGCCAGCCTTCGCCGGGAGTCCCAAGCGGATTTTGGGCTCAATTGACCCCAGTTCTTTGAGATCGACTAACACATCCAAGGCGAAGAACGGATCTACCTCAATAGGAATGCCGGAGGTCCATTTTGTGCACAAACGATCCGAGATCTTGCGGTAGTCTATCGGGAAAGAAAACAAAAAATGGGTTAGTACAGCCGCGCGAGAAATCGGCAAACAGGTCGCCGCTCAATAGAGGGCGGACGGAAGGCGTCAAACATACCCGCAACGACAACGAACTTTTTCGCCCTCACGGCGACTCCCTTCTCCTGCAACAGACAGCCACCACCACCCTTGATAAGATTGAGCTCCGCATCCACCTCGTCAGCGCCGTCAAACGCCACGTCGAGAGCGACGGGGAGGCCATCGGGGCCTGACGGTCGATCAGGCAGACTACAGAGCGTGAGGCCAGCTTTCCTGATGAGGGCCTTGGACTGGCTTCCCGTCGGGAGGAAGACCATGTTGCCGTGGAAGGCGGGGCCCTTGGCGGCAATTGCGTCTACGACATAGACGACGGTGCTGCCGGAGCCAATGCCGACGAAACGAAAGGAAGGATCGAGGTGCTCGTCGACGGCGCGATAGGCCGCGGCCTTTTTAGCGGACTCCACGAGATTGGCGGAAGACATGGTTCTTGGTCTAGCACTGTTGGTTGCGAAGGAGGGACTGGCTTGGGGGCGGAGAGGAGGGGCAGTCGAAGAATTGAGACGTAGTGGGGCTAGCTCGATGGTATTTGTAGGCTTCGTTCGCCAGCTCCGGCAAGAAACGCGACCGGAGCAGTGGATCCAGGCTTGGGTGTTTGAGGATGTCGGGCGGGTAATTCTAAATGCCGCAGAAGAGAGCCTGGAAGAAACAGCGTGAGGGCCTACGAGAGGAAAGCGTGCGCAGAATTTAGTCATGAGGTGTGAAGCCGTCCGTAGCGGGCATCAACTGATCAATTGATGTTAGTTTAGGGTTTGCGCTGAGAGGCTACATATGAACTAGTTAATCAGTTGGCGTCGACTCGCAGCAGAGCACACACGAGAAACGCCAATTGATGCTCAGGCATGCTGCATGTGGTGACGTCTGGGCGAGGATGGAATCGTTTGAGGACGATCACCGAGGAAATTCTGTCGGATTAAATGTAAGACATGGCTCTGTTCTTATTCACTAGGAATTATCGGTAATACAGAACAAGCAGAAGCTCGATTCTTGGGTAGACAATTGGATGGGAGGTCAGAGAACATTAAAGTAATCGAATTCATCAATAGAATGACGAAATGATGGGACCTTAGAAGCAGGCTCGTTTATCTCCGATATGCAATTAAGAAGTCTATTCAATATTCGGGTGGATTCATCCGCACTTTCCGGTTCGACGTTATTTGCGGCTCCTTACCAATGGTCTTGGCAAAGGCTCTGCAATATTATTATCGACTCACGACCAGACGAGGAATCTCTGTTGCACTTTCGCCGGCTAGGTTTTCCTCCCTCGCCCGCGTTTACGAAGGAAGAGCTCTTTCCCCTGACTGTCGACATTTTTACGCGGCTGCGGTCGAACACGGTCGGTCCAATGTCCAGCATGCGATCGCTTCTCCACATCCGCGTCCCGCGGCCAAAGGTAGGCATTCCTCACACCCCCTTCGACGGCTTCATAGAGTTCCTCGGGGGGTTATTAATGGCCTAAATTCTGACATGGCGGTTTACTAGTCATTCCTTGGATTGATCAGCCTTCAAACAGGCACGGAGTTCATCTCTCTTATGCTCGCCTTCAACAAGCTCACGGGGTTGTACGGTATTCTCGCCATCCTGACTGGCTTCGAACTTTCGCCCTTGCAACTCACGACCTACATCTACTCGATCCTTGTCCTCGGTTTACTCGCGGTCCTTATTCCACACATTAAGAAACAAAGCCCGTTCGAGTGTCTATCGTTGGCATGGTTACATATAATCGATACGCTCATTAACTGCGCGTGCACGACCTTCTTTGCCGTACAGTGGTACTTTAGCAGCGTAGCAGAGTCGAATGTGCTCACGCAGCAACATGGAGCCGGCGAACAGCTAAACGGCACGGCTCTGCCGCTCGAGTCGAGAGGGGCGTCGACGGTGTTGTATAAGCGACTCCAGAATCTCCAGGGCGGAGTGCCTGTTGCAATGCCTCACGATACGGCTTTCAGCTTCGTCCTCATTGCCGCCTTTACGCTTGTCCGGATCTATTTCAGCCTTATCGTCGCGGCCTATGCTCAGCAAGTCCTGATTCGACATGTCGACCTTCAAATGGAGAACGACAGGCCGCGGGCCAAGGACGTCAACGGACCCTTTGCGGTCGGTACCGACGAGGGGGAGGGCTGGAAAGGCAGGGTTGGGCGAGTTCTCGTTTCCCTGGGAAGGAGTTATTGGCTCGATTACAAGGACCAAGAGGAGTGGGCGAAATCGATGAACGAAAGATTCCGAAAGTCGTCGACGTCCCTAGCCTCGGCCGAGGTTTGATAGTCGGCTCCAGAGCAACAACCTATACACACTGCATAGCGAATAGCATATCGAGCATTTACAGCAATATATATGGTGTCACTCCTGCGAGCATGATGCGGGAATAGGATGGGTTTTTTCCCGGGGTTGAAGGACAGCTCATAGCATTTTTTTTTCTCTTTTCGATATAGAGAGAGTATACGAGACACAATCACGTCTTTTTGTTTTATTACGGACCTAACCCGACACGGCATCTTGCATCACCACCCGGGTCGTACCTCTTTTACCTCTCCGGCTCGCGGGCGTCCGAGAGCCGCCACCAGCGGAGTTTTCTCGGCTATCGGGGGAGTTGATCTGCCGGTATATGGTGTGGAAACGCGGGAGTGCGGGAGCGAGGAGCGATGGAGAGATGGCGGGCAGGGGAAGAGAAATCGGAGGGAGGATCCAATGTGACAGTGCAGCAGTGCGTGCTGGAGCCTGGGCGTGGGCGTGTGGGCGTGTGGGTAACTGCAACTACGAAGTAACTAGTATTAACGACGACCCAACCTTGGGTGTATAATTTCTAATCAAGGAATGTCTAGCGCGGCAGAGCGCTGGGCTGGCATTCGACATTCGACTCAGACAAGATGTTCACTAATCCGTGGATTCTACGAAGTACAAGAACCAGCCATTGTCTCCCGTCCGCCATACATGATCTTACCACGCATCTGAAGCGGTATTGCAGGTTCTTGCCTAATTCCATGAGATGAGAGAGAAAGAGGAAAAAAAAATTGAAATAAAACAGAAAGATATTTCGCAAACCCGAGAAAGGGCAAGACAGCAAGACAGGGCGGAGTTGACACCAGTTCGGATCCGAAAGAAAAGAAACCCTCAGCCCATTCTCATCTCGTCCGGCCCGTGAGATTTAGCTTCGATCACATCATCAGGCCTACAAGGGCGCTACGCGAGAAAGGCCGTTGAATTAACAAGCTAATGTATGCTTGTTCTGGCTGTTGAGTTGGAATGGACGGCAGTCGGAGGCGTTCTGGAGATGTCTTCGCAAGACTGTAAGACTTTAGCCGGGTTTTTCGATGCCCCTCTGTCCCTCCTTCCAATTGTGCTTGTCGCAATTTGTGTACCCACGGCATGTACTTGTACCCACCCACGCCGCCACAGTGTTTGTCCTAGAATGGCACTGACGCATCGTGGTTCTGGAGTCGCTCGAGAACCCCCAAAGGAAATAGCCTCCATCGTAGACGTTGCCGACAAAGTACGGAGTAGTTTAGTCGTCTGTCTTGCATGAAATCTCCCTGCTCTGTTTCCCCGAGAAAAAAAGTGTCGTAATGTGTGCATTGGCTAATTCCCCCATTCTACCACTTACTTCGAAGTGCCCTGAAAACAGTCCTGCCATCCATGTCCTTGAGTCGAAGAAATCAGTGTGTCATCAGCAACTTTTTTCTTGATGAAGCGGTGATGTCCTCTCACGCGGTAAAATCCCCGGAGCGTTCTATAGACACTGTACGCTAGCACGGGAGGTACATCAATTGATGGCTTACAAGCTGCCAATTGGCCTGTGCCTTCTGTAATTGAATTCCCGCGAAGCCGTGCTGCGGGTCCAGGGCAGGCAGGACCAGCAGCACTAGTCGATCACGCAATCGGACGCCAGAATAGAGGAATCGCCGGCGCCCCCCCGCAAAACCCACGAAACCCACGAAACGGCAGGGAAGTCCGGTGAGGGAAATATGAAAACGCCCAAAGATGAGGCAAAGACTGGAGAAACCAAGGGGTAAAGACCGAAAGAGTCGCTTGACCTCCAGGCTAGCCAAGCCTTGCCAGGACCAATCCGCGAGCTTGGGTTGCACCATTGCAGGACCCTTCCAAAGCTTCCACCCCTTCCACCCCTTCGAACCCTCCATTCGCGGGGGGTCAATCTATTACAGCCGAACCGATCCAGTGTCTGACTGTCCTCGAAGTATTACGAAGTATGCGGTAGTCTTAGTTCTTGGGAGGGGATGTGCCATGTGGAGAGGCGAGTTCGCAGGAAACCAGCAAGAAACTCAAAAAAATTTTACCTTTTGAATAATGACGAGCGTTTTATTGGCAGCGACGAAAAGAAGACAAAAGGCCGAGCTCGTCCTCTCCATCGTCAGTCATGTCGTTCCTGTTCAGGGCCTTTGATTCCTCCACATCCTCTCCCACCTCACCAACTGCTGTAGAAGCCATGGCTGCTCGCATCCAGACGCCAGAGCTGGCCGGTAAGTCATAGTGATACACTGCTTCCTGCCTCCCTGCCTTCCTGCCTGTGCCCTTCGTTCTCTTGTTGTTCGTCTCTACTTCTGGAGTTGAAGGTTGAGGTCATCGCCGGGTGGGTCATGGACCGCATTCCCAGTAGCTTACACCAGCGATGATACAACTGATTCTCTGAGGGCTCAATTGCAACAGGAGCTGCCGAATTGGTTCTGGATTTCGTTTTCCCACGCGTCCGAATAATTTCCATTGTATTTGTTCGAGGTCTAGAGGTTGTCTCGTTGGGGGAGTCAATTTGCTGCTCTGGTTTTGCGGTGCCACACGATTTCGGTGTCTTGTCCGATGTCACCGACCTCCTCTACCACACGGCATTGGCAACCATTGTCTCCGATATATCATACTAACACACCCGTCATAGTTGCGCGAATCGCCTACCTTGCTAGCGATGTCGTCATCTCCGTTCAACCCTCAAATGCCACTGATTCCTCCTTCTCGAGCCATCTGAAGCAGCTCTCGACAAACGGGAGTCGCAGCTTAGTGGCAACCACCCCAGACTCTATCCCAGAGGTATGTGCAAGCCGGGGGGAAAAGACTCCTTGAAATGTCTCGTTAACTTTCTTGATCCGTCGCGGTTGCTAACACAACGTCTAGATTCTAACCACCCGACACAATGCCGATCCTTTGCTCTCGGCCTACCAACTAGCTCGGTCAGGGCGCTTGCTTTCCATCACGACACCCTCCACCATCCTTCTCCCATCCATTGCCCATCTTTACAAGCTCGCCAACCTCCCCGTCGTCATCCACGTCTCCCTCTATCCCACCCCCAATGCCGATTACTCTCCCATCACAGCAATTCGTGGTTCAGGATGGACCTTCTTGCAGTCCGAGACCCTGCAGGAGGCTCAGGACATGGCCATCACTGCCCATGCGCTAGCTCTAAGGTCCGGGAAGGGTGTTATTCACTTCTTCTCCCCTGAGACCTCGGCCCGTGATGAGCCCATCCCCGTCGAGGATATTCCCTTGGTACGGGAGCTGCTTGACATGGACACCGTTCGAAGGCTCCAATCGTCCTCCACACTAGGAACCACCATCTACGCGGATGATGGGCAAGTAGCGGTCACCCAAACCCAGCCCTTGCCTGTTGCCACTGCCCAGTTAGATATCAATCGTCTCCACCTTGATGTGCAGAATACGCCCTCCAAGTCAGGCTCTTCCAGGAATTCTGAAGGCCACGGAAGCCAGTCTAGCACTCCTCCCCACACATCTAGCTCCCCCGCCACCTCCATTGAACCACACGCCTTCCAGGTGACATCGGAAGATGTCTACAAGTATGTCAATGGCATTTGGCAGCAGATGAAGATCGTCTTCGGCCGCGAATACCACGCCTTCGAGTACACTGGGCCGGAAGATGCCGAGAACTGCATCTTCGTTTTCGGAGCCGACACTGGTCTCTTTGCCGAGGCCATTGACAGCGCCAAATCCGACGAGGTATTTGCCAAGATCGGTCTTTTGACGCCACGCCTTTATCGCCCGTGGTTGGGTGCTGTCCTCCTCGAGTCAATTCCACGAGCCGTTAAGAGGATTGCAGTGCTGGAACAGACTTACAGGAAGACGACGAAATGGGGTCCCTTGCTCCTAGATATCTTGTCTACTGTCAAGGGTGGATTAGGCGGCGTCAACACCGTCGTTGGATATCAACTGGGGCATATAACGGCCGAGACGGCGACCCAGGCGCTTAGGGGCGTTGTCCAAAACCTCACCTCCGAAACCCCGATTCAAAATCTCCCCGTCGGCCTACCTGAGGCTGCCCCTTCAGCGAACGAATATAGTCTCGAGAAGCCGAAGGTAGAGACTGCCTACATGAAGATTCTGGACCAGCTGTTCGGAAAGCGCGTCTATCTTGCCAACGCGCTCTCGTCTAGTAACGCCGGCATCTCTGCCACCATTTCCGCGTCCCCCGAATTTGGATTCGGATCTCTCTTGGCCCGGAGGGAACACCGTGGCCGGTTCGTGAATGAAGTCAAGGATGCCATCAAGAGCGGTGTTTTCATCACAGACGCCCCTTCAACGTGGTTGACGAGGTGGTCCCTGAACGCGGAGGACCCCGTAAAGAGCGGGGAGCTGGCTGACGATGTGATCTCGAGACTCGAGACTGACGGGTCTTCCCTTGCCAAGAGTCTTCTCCAGCACAAGGGCCTTTTCCGAAAGGAGTCCCTTTGGCTGGTCGGATCCGATGCTTGGGCCTACGACCTGGGCAACTCGGGTGTCCACCACGTCCTCGCTTCGGGAGCTAACGTGAACATGCTTATCATCGACTCTACACCTTACTCCGAACGGGCTGCAGCTGACGCGAATCGACGAAAGAAGGACATTGGCCTTTATGCGATGAACTTTGGCAACGCTTACGTGGCCTCCGTCGCCGTCTACAGCTCGTACACGCAGGTTCTCCAAGCCATGCTCGAAGCGGATAAGTTCGAGGGTCCTTCCGTCGTCCTAGCCTATCTTCCCTACTTCGGAGAACACGACTCTCCCTTGACGGTTCTTCAGGAAACCAAGAAGGCTGTCGACATTGGCTACTGGCCACTTTACCGCTGGGATCCGACCAACGAGAGTCGAGGCGAGCCCAACTTCTCCTTGGATTCTGAACGCATCAAGGCCGAGTTGAAGGAGTTCCTTGATCGTGATAATCAGCTAACCCAGCTGATGCGGAAACACCCTCGCTTCGGGCCTAACCTGGCGGAGGACTACGGCACCGAGGTCCGCGCTGAACAGAAGCGCAAGGCTAAGGATGCCTACAATCAACTGCTGGAGGGCCTTTTCGGCGAGCCCCTTACCGTCCTCTTTGCCTCGGACAACGGAACGGCCGAAATGGTTGCGAAGAGGTTGGCGAACCGCGGCAAGGCCCGCGGCTTGAAGGCGGCTGCACTAGCGATGGAGGACTACCCCGTCGAGGACTTGCCCACCGAGCAAAATATTGTCCTGGTCACCGCCACTGCCGGTCAGGGCGAGTTCCCTCAAAACGGCCGTGCCTTCTGGGATGCTATCAAGGACTCTACCGATCTTGATCTGGCCACCGTCAAGTACTCCGTCTTCGGCCTCGGTGACAGCCACTACTGGCCCCGCAAGCAGGATAGGATCTACTACAACAAGCCTGCCAAGGACTTGGACCGGGTTCTCACCAACTTGGGTGCCTCCCGCCTCGTGGACATTGGGCTTGGCGACGACCAGGATCCCGATGGCTACCAGACGACCTACCAAGAATGGGAGCCCAAGATCTGGCAAGCGCTCGGCGTGGATAACGTCGAGGGTCTACCCGAGGAGCCGCCGCCGCTGACGAACGAGGATATCAAGCTGGCTTCTAACTACTTGCGCGGAACCATTGCCGAAGGATTGAGGGATACCTCTACCCTCGCAATCGCAGCTGCAGATCAACAGCTCACCAAGTTTCACGGAACTTACATGCAGGATGACCGTGACATTAGGGATGAGCGCAAAGCCCAAGGTCTCGAGCCGGCCTACTCGTTCATGATTCGATGCAGATTGCCCGGCGGTGTCGCGACGGCCAAGCAGTGGATCCAGATGGACGACATCAGCACGTCTCTCGGAAACGAGACCATGAAGCTCACCACCCGACAGACTTTCCAGTTCCACGGCGTCATCAAGACTAACTTGAAGCCCGCCATGCAAGCCATCAACCGTGCCCTCCTCACCACCATCGCCGCCTGTGGTGACGTCAACCGTAACGTCATGTGCAGCAGCCTTCCGACGCAGTCCAAGCTCCACGGCGAGGTTTGGAAGTGTGCCAAGAAGATCAGCGACCACCTTATCCCCGCTACCTCGGCGTACCACGAAATCTGGCTCACGAACGACGACGATGAGAAGACCCAGGTTGCCGGCGACGCCGTACAGGATTTCGAGCCCCTCTATGGACCTACGTACCTGCCGCGCAAGTTCAAGATTACCATTGCCGTGCCGCCGCACAATGACACGGATGTGTACGCGCACGACATCGGCCTGATTGCCATCAAGGGTGAGGATGGCGACCTTGAAGGATTCAACATGCTGATCGGTGGTGGTATGGGAGCTACGCACAACAATAAGAAGACTTATCCCCAGATTGGCCGGATGCTTGGCTTTGTCCCCAAAGACCAGATCGAGATTGCTTGCGAGAAGGTTATGCTCGTGCAGAGGGACTTTGGCGACCGGAAGAACCGCAAGCACGCCCGTCTAAAGTACACGGTCGACGACATGGGCGTCGAGGAGTACAAGGCCAAGGTTGAGAACCTGTGGGGCCACACCTTCGGCAAGGAGCGACCCTTCAAGTTCGAGAGCAACGTGGATACCTTTGGATGGACTAAGGACGAGCTCGGCCTGAACCACTTCACCTTCTTCATCGAGAACGGCCGCATCGAGGACACACCGGACTTCCAGATGAAGACCGGTCTGCGGGAAATCGCCAAGGTTCACAAGGGCGAGTTCCGCCTCACCGGCAACCAGCACGTTATTCTCAGCAACGTCGCGGACGAGGACGTCGACGCCATCAACACGCTGATGAAGAAGTACAAGTTGGACAACGTCAAGTTCTCTGGTCTGCGCCTCAGCTCCTCGGCCTGCGTCGCTTTCCCCACCTGTGGTCTTGCCATGGCCGAGAGTGAGCGGTATCTCCCCGTGCTGATCGGCAAGCTCGAGGCGACTCTCGAGGAACACGGCTTGCGCCAGGACTCCATCGTCATGCGCATGACGGGTTGTCCCAACGGTTGCGCGCGTCCCTGGCTGGCTGAAGTTGCGTTTGTTGGCAAGGCGTACGAGACGTACAACATGTACCTCGGCGGTGGTTATCACGGCCAGCGCCTGAACAAGTTGTACAGGGCTAGCATCAAAGAGGAGGAAATCTTGACCATTATGAAGGGCCTCTTGAAGCAATATGCTGCTGAGCGAAATCCCGGTGAGAGGTTCGGAGATTTCTGCATCAGGGCGGGTATCATCCACGCCACTGCGGAGGGTAGAGATTTCCACGAGAATGTAAGTTCTGTCCTTGCCTGATGAGTATAACTTCGACGAGGAAACAAAGGCAGTTTTGCTAACGGGATTTCTTTACTACAGGTTGCCGAGGATGATGGATCTGACGAGGAGTAAAGAAGATTTGGGAAGTTGCATGATAATGGACATATTTATACACCTATACATACCAGCACCATTTGCATGATTTTCGAGAGTTTTTTCGTTCTTCGGGATTTACATCCGATAAGCTTGGGAGGGTACTATTTTGTTTTCCTTTTTCTACCATTTTTTTTTTTTTTTTTTTTTTTTTTTTT
>NJFT01000365.1:0-23140 GCA_002221725.1 Scedosporium boydii | reverse complement strand
GGGGTGGTGGGTTACTGTTATGATGCTACTCGCTCTACCACTCCGGTGGCTACTCAAACAGTAACCACTACTACTTCGGCCTCGACAAAGGAGAGCCCGACGACGGCTACAAGAGGCGATGATCCGCCGACGACCACCAAATTATCTACCGCCCAAATAGTTGGCATTGCTTTCCGTTCTGGTAGCTTTTTGGTCTGTGGCATAGTGTTCTGGTGCTTCCGTCATTGAATAACGCACGTGGACCACGACCACAATGGCGCGGGCGATGCGAATGACTAGCATGTACGGCCCGGCCGCCAGAGCCGATACCAACAGAGGAACTACGCTGCATGGTGAGGATTCTCCACCGATCCCCGTCACTCGAGCGTAAGTTGGCCAAGTCTACACCCCATTGTCGGATGACGTATTGCATCAAGAATGACCGGAGGACATCGGCAGCTATACTGAATGTCTGTAATCCGGCCGACACTGGCGCCCCTGCGGTCCTGCAGCATGGGCATAGGGCTGCGACCTTACGAAGTAGGTTGTCGGCTGTTTGACCCCCAGTCTAAGTGTGTAGGCAATCAAAGCCCCCTAAGAATAAGCTTCAGGGAGGGACAGTGTCAAGGGTCAGCTCTGAGCGTCTCAGACAAATAGGAGTCGGTGCTATTTTCTGCTGCCCATCCTCTGCTCTGTAATAGCTAGGCTGAACATGCTGTGGTGAATTGTCACCCGCGACTCGCTATTGGGCAACTCCCGCCTGCGCTAGAACGCAGTTAAAGTAGGCTTGGTTCGACGGCGCGATCCAAGCATGATCAAGGTTTCGTACCAATGAGTTTAAGCTTCATGTTATAGTGTGGGAATAGTCGAGATGGTGTCTTCACATTCGTCCCAAAATTCATGATAATATAACATAATTACGTCAATATTTGTCGAAACGAAAACTTTCTTGCTGCGTGAGTGGGACTCCTGCAAGGTACTTGATCAATGCCAGGCTCGATGGCCAACCTACTACTCCGAGCCTAGTCACTCCACGAGGCAAACTGAACTGAAGTTGGATTATAAGTGACGCTGAGTACATGCATCTCACGGGCGACATGAGGATAGATACAGATGCGAAGTGTGGCTCTACATGTGATCCCGATCTCAAGTGCCTAGACTAGGGAGAGTCATCCTGGACTGTGACATCTATATATATCTCAGTGGCTTGCCTCGTTCCAACAGAGGGTACTTAGATTGCATCCATCCCTTCGCACAGGTAATTCGATATTAAAAACGTCAACTCCTTTCTGAAAACATGGCGTCAACCTCTGGGAGCTGTGTCTGTAAGAAGGTCACCTACACCTATACTGGTGAACCGACGACGACGGTCAGTTTTCTCAGACATCACGTCTATGGAGCTTAGCATAGCTGACTATTGTACAGGCCATCTGCCACTGCCGCGAATGCCAAAAGCTTACTGGGAGCGCATTCACCTACAACTTCTTCGTGCCGCGCGGAAACTTCGAATGGACGTCCGGCTCGCCCAAGTCTAACAGCTTCACCCAAGAGAGCGGGATGAAGGTGGATTATCGCTTCTGTCCGGACTGTGGGACCACTTTGATCAAGGAGGGCGAGGCAGATATGCTCAAGCCTTTCTACCTTGTTCAGGCTGGGACAATCGATGGAAATAATATAAAGAAGAAGCCCGATACGGAGTTGTGGACGAGCCGCAAGCTAGGGTGGATTGAGCCTATTGAGGGGGTGGAACAGATGGTGCAGTTCAAGTGAGATAAGATTCCATCGTAATCTCTAGCTCTGGTTGCTCTGGTTGCTGGGATAGTCTGTCAGGCTGGCATTCCCGCTGAAGAGAGTGTTATTAGCAACCGCTGTTGCGAAGGGTCGCCCAAGTTGTGGAAATTGAAAATCGTATCCATTGGATGCTCTGTCCGCAGGTTGAAAAAGGTCGACGAGAGTCTCCTATTTTGCGCTACTAATAAGCGAAGACGAACTATTTAAATCATATTCCTATTAAAAATAAAAACCAACGAAAAAAGTGAATAAATAAATAAATTGAGAAAGGGTAGACCTGCCAAAAGACAAAGTCCAAAAAAAAGAGAAAAAAACCGTCTGGTTATAGTCCTCTAGTCGCTACGCTTCGAAACCAGCCGACTAGGAAGGATGCCATAAGAGATACTCGAACCTGCCCGTAAGGTAATTACCCCACAGCTCTGGTGCCGATGTCTCTAGATTGCCTGACTTGAGTGGAGTCTTCTGATATCGATGCCGTGGAGCGGGCCGGTGCCCCTGGGCAAAGGAGAGGCCACGTAATAAAATTGTTGAACTACCTCGGTATGCGCATCAGGATTCAGGAGGTATGCCAAAGTGGGCACCAGGCCCTTGTTGCTTTACTCAGGATCTAATGGCGTGGGGTGCTGTGAATTATGGGGAGTTTTCTCAACGGCCATGTCCTCCACGACGTCCTTATCACCCAGGTGGCCCTGGGCCCAGACACTAACACAAGCACCTGGGGGCGTAGCGAGTTCTTTCTTTCGAATGTGACCTTGGGGACATTAATTTTTGTCTTATCGATACCTCTACAAACCGGGGGAAGTTATAGAAATAGATCTATCTAAAGCGACTGCAAGTTCAGAATATCTTTGAGAACAGCTAGAGCGCCGAACAGCTCGTTATCGTAATACTTTCGGGCCACGATTTGCAGGTTTACAGGCGCACCTGTGAAGTCACCCTCCTCCCACAGCTGCTTCACGTGTTTGCAGGCGTCGCTAAGAGGCGTGTAATCGGACGCATACTTCTCACCACCTTCAGTCTTAATCGGCGTCGGCACCACGACACCCGGGTAGTCGACAAAGTTGTATAGTGACGTATACGTCCAGTAGAAAGCCGTGTCATGCGCACTCGCCGGGCCCACAAAGGCTGGGCCGATCACCACATCTACATCCTGCTCCTGCCAGCTCGCTGCAAAGTCGCATCGAAACTCGTCTCGCTCCCGCCGCATCTGATTCACAGCCTCTGCGGTCTGCATCCCCGCTGGCTCTTCATCCTTCCATATCCAATCGCTGAGGGGAAACACGGGCTCGCCAGTTGACTGAATCGCAGCCTTGACGGTGCTACCACCGTCCGGCCAGTACATGCGACGA
Source organism: Scedosporium boydii (assembly GCA_002221725.1). NCBI lineage: Eukaryota > Fungi > Ascomycota > Sordariomycetes > Microascales > Microascaceae > Scedosporium > Scedosporium boydii. The sequence continues at coordinate 20,021 of NJFT01000365.1, read as the reverse complement.
ATCATCGCCCATGCAATTGCCGCACCATATGGTCGGAACTCTTTAACTTCAATGGCGGATGCATGTCGCGGGTCCGAGAGCAGCTGGCGCGCCCAAGCTACAGCACGCTTGACAGGCGGCTGTGGGTCGATGAAGCCATCATGTTCGATGATGCCGATCTTGAGTCTGCGACCAGGAGGTGTAGGTGTAGTAAGGCCGGTCCAGGGGATAGGTACTAGCCGCGGGTCAAGTAGGTGCGGCTTGGCGGAGAGGATGCAGCGCATGAATAGGTCCATGTCGCGCAGGCTGCGGCACATTGGCCCGGTAGAGCAGAGAACGTTGAGCTCAGCAGAGAAAGGAGCGGCGAGGAAACCACGCATGGGTAGGGTATAGGAGGTAGGCTTAAAGCCGTAGATACCACTAAATGCGGATGGCCCACGGATACTTCCGCCAATATCGGTTCCAACCCCGAGAACAGAGCCCTTAAGGGCAATTAGGGCAGCCTCACCACCAGTAGAGCCACCAGCAGACAAGTTGATATTGAAGGGATTAAGAACACGGCCCCAAAGAGAGTCGCTCTCGAGGTGCATGATAGTCTGGGGCTGGTTTGTCTTGCAGTAGAAGACAGCACCGAGGGAGCGTAGGATGGAAACCATATGGCAGTCCTCCTTATTCTCAACCAATGTAGCTAGGCAGCTCTGCACTGACCAGGTTCCGGCAATAGGTATGTGAACCTTAATACTGACAGGCACACCATGCAGAGGCCCAACAGTCTTACCATGCTTGGCCAGGTATGAATCGAGCTGTTTTGCTTGAGTAACAGCCTCATCAAGAATCCATTCGGTCAGGCAGCAGGTAAGCTGGTGGGCAATTATTGCGCGTTTGGCGAAAGCGGTAGCCACAGCGACGGCTGTGTACTTGCGATTTGCGACAGCCTCAGCCAGACCCAATGCATCATAGTTCTCTGTGATCTCGAGCTCCTGGGTGGACAGGAGACCACAAGATACGGGTATGCCGGAAACGTCAGTGGGAGGGTTGTTGATGAGATCTTGCGGCAGGCGGAGCTCCTGGGGAACCCTCTTTGCGAAGGCTCCGAGGATCTCAGCACGCCTGGCCTCGTACTCCTTGGTTCCGGTGGGTACGCCCTTGGGCTGGATGACGGGAAGAGCAGCGGTGACCATTGTGACACGGTGGAACGGCTTTATGAGGGAAGAAAGAAACTGGGTCTAGAATGAAAAGAGGTACAGAAGAGGACTAGGAATAGGGTTTATTGGATTGAATTGAATGAAGTCTGGTCTGCGGGCAAAATTCGAGCGAAGATGATGGGAAACCTTTCTTTTTATGACATGCCAAAAGTAGGACCGTGAGTCCATGAGGTAGGTGATGCAGAAATCCCGAACTCGCCGACTTCCGAAAATGCCGTTCTCGGCGTGGGGATGGCATCACGGAGTAAGGGAACCTCTTCCTATCGTCGTAAAAACACCTAATTGGCCGTTTCCGGCAACTGCCCAGGGGTGTGCCGGAGGCCCAGAGCTCTGCCAAGATCCGGATGATGGGTGGTGGCATCAGCGATTGATATTTAGGGGCGTAAAGTGCGGAGACGACCAATGATGTCCATTTACGACTCCAGATGTCAATCACCGATGCCACACCACCCATCGCGCCCATGCGCACCACCCCGGAGTTTCCAACCAGTCGGTAATAAAGGGTATTGGCTAGTGGCCGGCATCTTACCCCGGACAATGCAGAGTAGGGCCAAATATCGATAATTCCCAATTGAACCTTTCGCCAGCTATCACGACGGCAGCATAGATTCGAGTCAATCTGCACTATCCCAACATATTATGCTTTGACGGGCAGTTAGATTTGATGATTGTTAAAAATGTCTACACACAGCCCCTGCATCTCCAGGTGAAAGTTTTAAAAAGACGTGGGTGACCCCGGATTTCCCAAATCGCTCATGTCGCTTTCCCATGGTATTCTTCCTTTATCATATTTCTGACTTTCTTGTGCACACCCTGCTTCTTGTCTATACTCTAACATCCATATGGCTGCTGCTTTGGGAAACATGTCTGGGCCCGAGGCCATACCCGGCACCGTCCACCTTGTAGACTTGGATCATTCCATGCGAGCACGCCATGCTGGCGGCCATGCGGATATTGTCCTCGATCCGGCCCCTTCCAATGACCCCAATGATCCCCTCAACTGGTCTCCCCGCCGCAAGCTTCTCAGCCTGATCTGCCAGAACTTGTAAGTGTGATACACTGCCATACAGTCACATCAATCCAGTTTGCGAGTCAAGAAGCTGCAGCTAACGATGAGTATTATAGATACACTTGGTTTGTGGGCATTTCGGTTTCCACGGTGTACTCTGTCATTGTTCCGCTGTCCAAGGCGTCCGGAGTCTCGATCGGCACGCTCAATGAGGGTACCGGTTTCATGTTCCTCTTCCTGGGCTGGGGACTTCTCTTCTGGCAGCCCTTCTCGCAGAGATACGGCAAGCGTCTGGCATACATCATCTCTACTGTCGGAGGAATCGTAAGTTACATTAAGGCCAGCCGTATAATTCCAAACCCAGCTGACCAGAGATGTCACATCTGCGTCTCTAGGGAGTGAGCGTGTGGAGGTAAGCTATTGAACCAAACCCCGATCCGTGGTCTCCTGAGCGAAAAGAACTCACCAAGTATTACAGCGCGTACGTCAAGAGCAATGGAGAATGGATTGCAAAATGTATCATACAGGGGTTCCTTCTGGCGCCTATCGAAGCCCTTCCGGAGATCTCCATCACCGACATAGTAAGTGCCATCTTGGTTCCACGTCCATCGGCTTTCAGGCGCCTCCAAAGGCCAAAGCTTACCTTTCCCTCTAGTATTTCACCCACGAGCGTGGCACTTACATGGGCTTGTACACTCTATCCCTCTTGGGTAGCAACTACTTTGCACCCATCATCTGCGGCTTCATCGCCCAGTACCAGGGATGGCAGTGGGTCTTCTACTGGCCATCTATCTTCCTTGGCGGCACCTTGCTCTTCCTACTATTCTTTATGGAGGAAACCAACTACAACAGGAAGGCACCGTCAGCAGCATCTGACACCGAGACTAAAATGGCTCCTGGGGGATCATCTGCTGACGAAAAAGCTACCAACGCCGAGCACTCTGAGTCCGCACCGCGTTTGGCCGAGACCGGCGAGGAATACCCACCAGCGCGGACATTCTTCCAAAAGATGTCGCTCTGGCAGCCGTCGCCAGGCCAGAATGTATTCCGGCGAGCGCTACGCAGCTTGCAATTCCTCAGTTGGCCGGTCATTTTTTACGCGGGCTTCTCGTACGGCTCCTACATCATCTGGTTTAACGTGCTCAACGCCACAGCCTCCATCGTGCTGTCTGGAGAGCCTTACAACTTCTCACCCTCCATGGTCGGCCTCAGCTACGTCGCCTGCTGCGTGGGCACTGTCGTCGGCTCGCTCTTCTCTGGCCGGCTCAGCGACTGGCTCACCATTAAGCTGGCGCGCCGCAATGGCGGTATCATGGAGGCCGAGCATCGCCTGTGGCCGTTCGTAGTCTGCGTCTTCGTGGTACCGGCTGCATTGATCTTGTGGGGCGTTGGCGCGTCCCGGGGCGTGCACTGGTTCGGCCTCACGTTCGCCATGGGTTGTGTCGCGTTCGCCTTTGCCGTCGGCGTCACGCTGAGTATCAACTACCTGATTGACAGCTACCACGAGATCCGAGCCGATGCGCTCGTCACCGTCATTCTTGTGCGCAATACTATGTCTTTTGCTATGGGCTACGGGTAGGTTTCTCCTTCGTGCAGTGCAGTGGTATATAAAAGTTTCAGAGACTGACAAGACCGCCAGCATCACACCATGGTTGACAAACCTTGGTACACAAAACTGTTTTATCTCGGCTGCTTTTGTTGGCATGGCTGCCTCCTGCGTCTTCTTCGCCATGATTAAGTATGGGAAGTCCCTTCGAATTCGTAGTGCCAGCAAGTATCATAAGGTGGTCAATGAGGATAGGGCCACGTGGGAGAGCCCCTAAACTTGGCGAGGTGAAGCCGCCAACTGGGGAGGTGATGGTCATGACGTAGTTGAGCCACTTTTCAGTTTAATTTGGCCAGGCTGGGTTCGCTTCTTGGAGTGTTAAATTACCTATTTTCCAATGGCTTGTATTGGCCTCGCAACTGCTTGTCGCGGCGATTCGCATCAATTTCTCATAACACCAGGTCGCCTGCGAGTTTCTGAATGTCCTGTTCTGCCTGCACAATCTCGGTGAGACATCAGTCCCAGGGGGTTAATATAATACTGTCGTGTACTTCGTAGCTAATGATAATGGGAGATCAATAAGGCCTGTGGAAATACGGGTCACTTGTCTATATTTTTCTGTATAATGGAGGTGGGAGGCATACACCCGATTTGGTTAGAAGTCCCCCGCACTCGACAACCGGCCCTGGGATGGGGAATTGTAAGCGAAGGTCAAGTCTGACGCGGGGTAGGTCCAGAAAAGGCTAGGCGAAACACAAAATCCTGGACGGGGTGGCCTCCTCCAGTCTGGTGTGATTAACTACGAAGTAGACTAGCATCGTTGCGCCAAGTAGGAGTGGAGAAGCGCCATCTAGCTGGATGGCACACGTAAATAGCTCGACCTGGCCCATCGACCAACTCTCCAACCCTTTCCCGGTCAAACCTCTCTTCACCGGCCATGTCTAGGCCTTGCCATTTTGCCCCCTCCAACAACCCACAACCCCCCAAAAGGAGACATGCAAAGTGTGGAGAACTCTTCTGCTTAACTCTTCTGCTACAATACCTGATACCATTATGTCCACGAATAGTACATCGAAGGCGAGGCTTCGCACCAAGACAGGGTGCCTCCCATGTCCGTAGAACATCCCCTTACTCATCCCCCGCCCGCCTCTAACCTTGCATTCCCAGGTCGGCGGCGCCACAAAAAGTGTGACGAGAAGGTGCCCGAATGCGGATATTGCGCCCGCACTGGCCGCGAGTGCGCCTGGCCGTCGTCGGCAGACCTACTGGACCGGCGCTTCGCCTCGCACGAGCGTTCGCGACACCAGATCAAGAAAGCCTCCTCGAACCCCCCCGCGAACCGTAGCATCGCGGGGGGCGGCCTCCCACTTTCTGTGCCACTTGAGCTGCGCCTGCTTACCGAAGCCGGCGCGGCGCACGGCGTCATCTCGCGCGACTTGGAGATGGTCATCTCGCGACACTTCATCGAGCGCTACTATGGGCTGTTGCTGTTACCGAACGGGCACCCAGGCTTCTACAACGGGTGGATCATTGAGATCCAGGAATTGATGACGCGCCACAAGAGCCTGTATTACTCGCTGTTGGCCAACGCAGCATCGCACATCCACTTCATCGACACATCATCCACCATGCAGGAGCTTGCGCTAACTTACTACTCCAACTCGCTCAAGGACTTGTCACGCCTGCTAGAGACGGCGGCGCACGAGCTGCAAAACCACAATGGCATATTGATGTCAGTGATGCTACTGTACCTCCACGGCGTATGTTTTCTTTTTCTACAGTCTTCCCGGAATCTTCCGGCTGATCGAAGGCCTTTTTGCAATGCTAACGCACGCACGTCGTGCGTCGACAGTGTATGGGCAGAGGCACCTACAGTGATATCCCGCGGCACGTCAACGCTGCCACGCGCATCCTGACCATGCGCCTCCTCGAGGGCCAGATCCAGATCAAGCGCCTCTTCGACAGGCTGGCCATCGAGAGTCTCCTCTACCAAATCTTCTTGGCGACAACCGGCCTGTGGTTGGACCCCGTAGGCCTTGACTACGAGTTCAATGCCGAGTTCTGGTTCCGCGCCGAGGACCTGCTCGAGCGTTCTATGTTCTTCCCGGACCAGCCGCGCAGTGTCAACAGCCCCGTGCTCGGCGTACCCGTGTCACTATTCCGGCTCACCCTTTCCCTTAAGCAGCAACTCCAATGTCCCTTCCCACGCGACCAGGACACCATTGACCAGTTGCGCGGCGAGGTCGAGATGTGGGAGGCGGCGCTGCTCTGCAATCGCGAGCCGGAGCCGGGCGTCGAACTATTCCCAGGTGACGCCGTCAAGAACCGCCAGCAGAGCTATTACCGCGACGCGCTTTACCTTTTCGCCGTCATCGCGTCGGTCATGTTCGAGCAGCTTTCACTGGAGGTTGACGTTGCCGATGGCCTGCCGATGGCCATGCCAAGCGATTGCTGGCAGGTGGCCAAGGCGGTGCAGATCCTGGAGGCGCGCCGCAACGACGACGGATGGGCCAGCTGTTACATGGGGAACTGGCCCACGTACACGTTGGGCTTCTTTATGAGCTCTGCGGAGCATATCGACTTGATCCGGTGCGAGCTGCAGCGGCGCTGGGATCTGGTCAAGTTCTCGCAGGTCGCGCGGTTCAGGAATGACTTGGAACAGACTTGGGCGGCACGGGAGCGGGCAAAAGTAAGTGCTGGCCTCCATAACAGTCTAGCATTCCGGCACGAGAAGGTACCTGTCGACGGTACTGTGTATAGCTCGAGGAAAGACCAGTGTCACGACTATGTACAGTAGAAGGCGAAATAGGTGTCGCTGATTTTTTAGTTAACTTAACTTTTTTAAGGATGGCGGGGTAAGCCTGTGGCTTGTGTGGCTTTGCGGGATCCACTTGTGGCAGGGAAGTACAGGTACTGTGCTCAAGGGCTTTATTGGAGGCAAGCAGGCAAGCAGGTGGTGGTAACGTATTCTAGACAAAAACTTCTCATCATCAGGCTCGGCCAGACATGCCCCACCTGCCGAGATGTGGGCGAATGTTGAAGCAACGCACCAGACATAACCCAAAATTCCTCGCTTCCACAGCGTACTTTTGGTTCCCTACTTCCGCGCTTTTGCGCGCTTCCCAGAAGACGAGAAAGGCGCCGATCGTCCCCCATTCCGACACGCAACTCTATAAAAAGATCTCTGGGACACTACGTGGTCGTGCTTGAAGACCACCCACCTGGTCGTCGATACTCTAGCTGGAGCAAGACTGCTTGCGGTGACCCTTTCTGCTACCCTTACCCTGCGGCCGTACCCGCGATCTCAAACATCTCTTCTGTCTTCGCCCTCTCCTAAACATCAGCAATCCGCGACTGCCCTCCCTCCACGATGGGCTTCGACTGCGGTTTTGACATTTACCCACGGCTAGAAGCGACTGCCGTAAATAAAGAGACCTATCAACGATTCCTTGACGACATTATACACCGATATGAGGATGTTTATGATAAGGAAGGAAGACGGACGGATGGTAAAGTTCTAGATATGTCGACTGATTCCGACCACTCCGACAAAGTTTACATTTGGTTCATGGTCGGTGAGTGTCCGCACATGCCAAGCAATCCCGACCGATGCGACTACTTCCTCCGCTTCAGCTCAAAGATTAGCGGGCGTCTGACGGCCCCGGCCGAGCCGTATATCAGAAGCGTGCATAAGATTGCGAGGAAGTACTTCGGCAGCAGAATCCATTTCTGGCACGAGATGAATGAGACCGGTGATGAGCGGCAATGGGGCTATTATGATTGGCAGGAAGTATATGATGCGAGTAAAAGGCTTAGAGAACTGGAAACAGGACAAGAGTGGAACCTGACAAATCGTGCCCGAGAAGAGCGAAGAGAGACGAAGTCGACATCACTCGACGCCGCCGCCGCCGCCGCCGGCCTCGGACACCCATCCGCTGCGAACCTATCTCAAGCCTCAAACTTGGTGCAAGACTACCGTTCCTCGCAATCTGCTCCCGATCAAGTCTTGGCATCATCTCTGCCCGGAATTAACCTGGAGGGAAATGTATACGCCATCAGACTGATCCCGGGTAAGGGGCAAGGCCTGATCGCAACCTCCAAAATCCGCAAAGGCACACGTATACTTTCCGAGGAACCCATATTCAAGGTCCCTCGCGACGAACCCGACCGCCAGGTTGTGGATGGCCATATCATCAAAGCATTGAAGAGCTTAGACAGGGATAATCAACGGGCATTCTTCGCCCTTTACAATGCCTACGGAAGAGATCACAGCCCATTCCTTGGTATTGCCAGGACGAACGTTCTACCCCTCGGCTCCGAAGCCCGTGAGGGAGGCCTTTTCCTCGAAGCATCTCGCATCAATCACTCTTGCCAACATAATGCGCAAAATACATGGAATGCAAACATCGGACGCCTCACTATCCACGCGCTCAGTGATATCGAAGAAGGACAGGAAATTACCATCTCATACCTGAGCCGCAGGATGGAACATACAGAACGTCAAAGGTTCTTGAAGCAAAAGTTCCATTTCGACTGCAGGTGCGATCTCTGCATGCTATCGCCAGCCCAGCGTGAGGAGAGTGATCTCAGGCTGAGCAAGATCCAATTCATCGACGACACTCTTGGCGATTTGGACGAGGCTACCTCCGACTACGACGTGGGACTTCATCTCGTGCGTACTATGCTTCGGCTGCTTGAAGAGGAAGGCGTCTGGGATGCGTGTGTCCCGAGGTTGTACTATGACGCATTTCAAATCGCAATCGCGAACGGGGATGAGGCGAGAGCGAAGATCTTCGCTGAGAGATCATATGCCGCCAGGGTCATTATTGAGGGCGATGACAGCCCGGAGGCAGCGAGACTAAAGCAGTTGGCCGACCGACCTGCCCAGCATTGGCTCTACGAAACCTGTGTGGATTCCCCACAAGGGATCAGTCCCCCTCAAGAGATGGATGGGTTGGAGTTCGACGATTGGCTTTGGAGAGAGAACGAGTGGTCGAAGCACCCGGCCACCTCGGGTGCCGACTACCCCTGGGATGTTTTTGGCGAAGATCTGCGGTATAACAGCCAGTCTTTAAGCGATGAGAGGTCAGAGAGCTTTGACTCGTTGAGTACTAGTTCGATCATGGCAGCACTGTTTCGCAGTCTGAACAAACCATGATTTAAAAACTCCAAAAAAGTGTTTGGTTGAGCAGGATAGGCTGTGCCAGATTGATAGAAGCTATCTGCGAGGAGATGATGGTGGAGGATGAGAGTCAGGTTGGAAAGCGGCGAGTCTCCAAATTTTTTTTTTTTTTTTTTTTTTTTTTTTTGATAAGCCATTAGCCCAGCCATTTTCACTCTTTTTCTTTTCACTTTCACAAGGCAAGCGCCTTGCTTCTCAGACTCCTTTCGAAAAGAATTTGCGGACCCCGTGGGTGCCGGTCTCCTGTACCTGTACTTCCCTGCTACAAGTGGATCCCGCAAAGCCACACAAGCCACAGGATTACCCCGCCGTCCTTGAAAAAGTTAACTAAAAAATCAGCGACACCCATTTCGCCTTTTACTGTACTAACCAAAACTCAATTACGGCTCAAGACTGTGTGCTGCGTGAGGCCCCTTTTGTCTTCGTGTTCCAACTGGGCTCCGCAGCTGAGTCGTTCTGATGGCCAGTCCCGTGTCACAGTGCGCTCCCACTTGTACCTACGTCTTTGATTTGATTTTCTTATAAAGGAGATTTATGACAGCGCCAAGATTAGTACTATTCTACATACAGTAAGTACGTGGCAAAAATTTGAAACCCTCCTGCTTATTCTATGTAGTTATATAATATATCGTATAAATGAGTCTTTGAGCTGGTGGTTAGATTGGTCGAAACTGACTGGGGTAAGCTTAATTATCTCAAATAATTAGTCGAGATGTGATCATCGAGGGAACAAGGAGGGGTTTAAACTTCTTACCCTCTACTATGATAATAAGAAAAGAGGTTATAAAGCCGATAGGACAAATTGTGATATCGTAGGATTATTTTCTTTTCAAATTTTATTTTCTTTGAATGCAGCGAGCTCTGGGTGATGAGAGGAAATCGTGACACGAAGTGTACAATACTCAGCCCTATCCGGGCCCCGTCGAGTGGCTGAGTATGGACCCGAGCGGGGCGCAGTGACGGCGCACTAGTGGCAGGAACGGGCCAGATCATGACATTTCTGCCTGAGAGTTTGCGGTCCACCACCGGTGAATCATGCCGAGCTACAACCCCCGGTCCTGGTCCGATTTAGGCAGCGGGCGGTCTACCGATCTCACCAATGGCACTTGCCTTGACCCAGCCTGGCCTCCCAAAAAGGGACCCTGAGGCCCCTGACTCACATAAAATACCCCATCTTACTGCAGTTTTCTAGGCAGAGATTATGCGGGGGCAGGAGCGAGGGCGTTGTTGCCCCGCTCCCCGTTGCTGCCTGCGCCGGATGCCTCCAGGCGGCTGAAAAATTGAGTCGGAGTCGCCTCAGAGGCCCTAGACGTGACGCCAGAATCCAGAATATTTATTGACATTCCGTTCCAACCGATTGTCTCGTTTGAGAAGGCACTGAAAAATTTCAACCCCACCACTTTCTCATCTCTGGTCACTCGGATACCTTCCCATATTTGGACCACCCTCCCTCTCTTCATCATCACCCAATTTTCGTATCCAAGTAAAATTGTCCTGCCTTCGTGGGACCATCACACCTGTGCGCCACCATGGCTCACACACTCCTCTCAAAGTTCATGCTCCCTCTTGGGACGCTCTTGCGTAAGTGTAGTCCTCACAGCTACTCAATCCTGGCGCCGAGACTAACGAAAGTCATCTCCCAGGCTTCGAGGCTAAGAAGATAGAGAAGAAGCCCGAGAAGAAAATCGATAAAAGCGAGGATGACTCGAACGAGAACAAGCCCGTGAAATGCGAGATCAAGCATCTCGACAGCCGCTACGATGAAGAAGACAACCAGTACTTCTGCGAGCGCAAGGTCGTCGAGGTGAAGAAAAGCGGCGAGAAGAAGGACTGGTGGCGGTTGTTTGCGTGTTGCCTGGTGAAGCACTACGACCCGGACGGCGACCTCGATTCCACTCAGCTCTACGTCAATCCCCAGCCCGTTCGCGATTTACTGCGCGATGTCATTGGCGACTATCCTGGTGACCCCATTGACGAAACCGATGTGAGGATCGAGGCGCCGTACCACTCGCTCTTCCACTACAGGAAGGAGATCGAGTCCGAAGGCGCTAAGCGCTTCAAGGATGATGCGGAGTCCCGTGCACAGCTTGACATGCTCGTCGACTGGATCAAGCAGCGCTTCGAGCAGGAGATCAATGCTTCGGAGAGGTGCCTGTCCGGCGACCTCAAGGCCATGTCGTATGATAAATTGTGGACCCTATTCCCTCCCGGCACAATTGCCTATATGAAGCTCCACGGCGAGGACCGTGCATTCCGCGTTCGCCAGACCTGGTATGACGATGACGATGACGACAGCAGCGAGCAGGGTATGAACTTGTCGATGGAGTACGTCGACTATGACGGCGAGACCCTGGGCACTAGGAGGATCAGTGGGTTCATCCGAAAGTACCCCGGCAGCCAGCAGCTCAGCGAGCTCAGCGTCATGCCTCTGGACCTCACCGACGACGCCCTAGAGGCTCGAAAGAAACTGTTGGAGCGGGGAAGGAAGTTCGAGGGCTATGTTGGACAGCACTTCCTTCAGTACGACGGCATCGCCTTTAAGTTGGGCTTCAACGGCGGGTACGTCCGGTTCAGCGTCAACGGTCGCGTCATGATTGACTGCAAGACCCATCACCGCCTCGAGGCCAATGGATCGTTTACCGTCCTCAAGTTCGAAGACCGTAGGGACGAGGATGACAGGAAGCTCTCGGATGAGGAGGCGCTCCTCGCCAATCCCAGGGTGCGGGGCTATTCGTTCTCGGTGAAAAAGTTCCTCGAATTTTCCGTCGAGGTGCTCGAGCCTATCCAGTGGAACTCTGACTGCTTCGATAGCTTGGTGCTCGACCCGTCCGTCAAGAAGACTATGCAGGCTCTTGTTTCCGTTCACAGCCGGGAGCGCGAGTCCTTTGATGACATCGTCAAGGGCAAGGGACAGGGCCTCGTCTGCGTTCTTCATGGACCTCCTGGTGTTGGGAAGACGCTGACGGCCGAGTGTGTGGCTGAGTACGTGAAGCGGCCTCTATATATGGTATCATCCGGTGATTGTAAGTTTTGTTTTTCCTAAGGCTTTATCCGCAACTGGATCCCTGTTTTTCGTATGACAAAGATTAACCGCCTCGTTATAGTGGGAACCTCTAGCATCGACCTCGACAGGCAATTAACAGACATCATGGACATGGCGGCAACCTGGCGCGCCGTGCTCCTGATCGACGAGGCAGACGTCTTCCTCGAGCGCCGCTCCCTGCACGATCTGCACCGCAACGCCATGGTCAGCGTTTTCCTGCGTGTGTTGGAGTACTACAGCGGTATTCTGTTCCTGACCACGAACCGCGTCAGGACCTTCGACGACGCCTTCAAGTCGCGTATCCACATCCCCATCCGCTATACAGACCTCAGCGTTGATTCGCGCGCCGAGATCTGGCGGAACTTCTGCAAGCGGGTGCCAGGCGGCGTGGACATCGACGAGGTTGGCATCGCCACCCTCGCTGAGCACGAGCTTAACGGACGGCAGATCAAGAACGTTATCAAAGCGGCCGAGAGTCTCTCTGCGTTTGACAATGTCCGGATTGATCTCGCCCAGATGCAGCAGGTGACTAAGATTCAAGCGACCTTCGAGAAAGACTTGGACAGCGTGATTGGCGTTGACTACACGGCTCCGGGACGGTCGAGAAAGAATGTCGAGCAGAGGAATATGTTTTTGTAAGGCGGATATACGCGAGGGCATTTGCTTTCGGGGTAATATGTGCGTGACTTCGTTGGTGTAGATTCTCGGCGTTCGCGTGGCCGGCGGCGTTTTGAGAGTGGAGTGGGCGTTCACAGGGGCATGCTTTAGTTTCACATTGAGGAAAGGATGAACGGATGTTTGCCACGTTACAGTAATTGAGTAGACACGCGAGAAAGAAAATATAGTCGGGTGCTCACGTTGGACGGATGAGGCCTCCTCCTTTCCCTCCACAGGTACTAGTGAGAGAACTTCCAACCCGTTATCCAAGAATTGGCCTTACTATTTTTCAGAACTTATTGCGTATGCTCCAGCCTCGAAAAGAATCGGTTTTCATTCCGATTGCCCACTCAATTTTTTTTCCACCCCTTCCTCATTTCGTACCGTTGAGCTGAAATGTGAAAAAGAAAAAAAATTTCTACGGCCGGAAGTTTCGGATCATCGTGAGCGCGCGAGTGTGATGCCGAGGACGATTATTCCACAGCTACAGTGTATAATGGTCTCAAGCTGTTGACACCAGCACTTGATACTTCCATGTAATATTTCCTACCCCTAAATACATAGCGGACTATAAGAAGAAGCACCTTTAAGTAGATGGCCCATGTGTACAAGTAGTCTAAAAACAATTTTATGAGAATTGTCCGACCACTTGACGAAGTTCCTCGTTTTCCTTCTCATCTGAACCCCTTTTTGCAATAAGGATTCGTTAGGTAGCACTGCTAACTAAGGGCGCCTCTTACGTCACGTACGCATTCGAGCGTATTGTGCGTTTTTAGGAGGATAAAATACTAAAATTGGAAATGCTCAACAGATAGAGAATAAGAACTACATTACACCAAGTGAACTAAGGTCTTGCTAACATTCTCAAACGGCTTGTCCCCTTTCTTCTGCTCCTTCAATACTGTATTATGCCAAACAATACCTACACCTACCCTCCGGAAAGTCTGCGGGGTATTAGTTGGACAGAGGAGAAGAACATTGTGATCAAACTCTGTTATGCCTTCAAGTGTTTCCCGAGATTTCGTCGTGGAAATCTCCAGACACCAAATAGTTGATATCAGTGTTGGGATGACCTCCAATGTGCCGTATCCCACCATCGCATCCGGGAAACCCGCCTTTGGGTGGAGAGAGACTGAAGACCCATTATTGGAAAATTCGTTTGATTGATGGACCTTGAGATGCAGTATCCGACCGCGAGCCGTGAAGATGGACTGAGTAATACTAGATGTAAACACGGGCCCAGACCAGCTAAGTTGCGAGTGGACGATTTCCAGTTGGTTTGCGGTCTCGTACCGCGCCTGGTTGAAATTATGGCCCGAGTACCGGACTTCACCGTGGATATGCGCCCAAGACCACGAAGGAATGCCGACTTGCCGATCGGTCTTCTGAGGAAGACAATAAGCAGAAGACCAGAGCAAGTCCTCGTGAATGTTGTTCCTCCACAGTCCCGCAACTGACTCATCTCCGAGTAGGTTTCCAAATGCGGTAGCTACACCTGCCAAAGCAGCAAGCTTGTCTTTTGTGTACGTCAGTGACCTGCCCGAGTATGCCGAAACGAGGCGCTGCCAGCGGCGATACATCAGAGCCTTGGTCATCTGGATCTCTGGGAGAGCAAGCAGCCTTGTTGACGTTGATTCGTCGGAAGTGTCAAGCATGATATCTCTGACGCCATCCTCGGACGCAAGGCAGCTCTCACACCTCCAGAGTAGTTGATCTTTGCAAAAGTAGACGACGTGGCGACAGGACCTCTTCCTGCAGCGTCCACCCTCGTGTATATAACGGAGTGGTGCCCCCCTCGACATCAACATTGTCCAAACAACTTGCGGTCTATTTCCGGAGGAACAATGACGTTCCCATATACGGGATGGACAAGGCATGCCCAGGGCTCTGAAAACAGCCGCCTCGTGCATCGCTAGCGGCCACAGATGCAATAGTGAGGCTTGAGTTCTGGTAGATTGATGCCATATTCGCCGACTCTGTCTCCCAATCTTGAGGATCGTCCTGGACGATGCATAGAGAGTCAATCCAAAGATACTTGATACCGAGGTAGCGAGTGACTATAATTGCATCTTGGAAGGATTTCGGTAGGTCGAGCAGGGGAATGGCCTGCAGCCGGCTGCTGAGAGTGTCTTTCGTTGTCTTGGCAATGTTGAATTTACCCCAACAGTGACTCAGAGTAGTGTACGATGCTCGCTCTCCCTGTGAGACATAGAGCCGAGGCGGTTCTGAATTATCAGATGCTCCGATATAAATGACTCGACTCGGCAAGGGAGGAAGATCCTGGTCGGTGTGAGAATTACATTTGTCATGGCATGCACAATCTCCAAGCCACTCAGAGATGACGGCTAGGCGCGACTCCAGCGACATATTGGCGTTCGTGTCCCAAACTGAGCGGCCAGCCAGCGTTCCTATTAAGGCAACATAGGCGATCTTATCAATACAATAGTCCCGAAACTGAGCTCTCCAAATGGTGTTCTACAACTTACCTAAATTACGCCTTTGAGCAAAGACAATTTTGGGGCTCTCCGGGCCGGTACCTTTCCAGATTGTTTTCAAGATTCTAGTTTGGCTCTGCGAGTTATTATTGACCTTGTCGTTCCTGATTCGGAGCGCGCCAAACTTGGCGGAATTTGCACCAGTTTTGGCCAGCTCCTCGGAATCACCGCTGTCTTTAAAGCCTTTGACGAGCACCTTACACATGGGACATTTCTCTGCCGAGGTTTCGAGTGATTGAAAATTTGGTTGGTGACAGGAGTGCGTCGGAGCGTTGGGAATTAGAATGAGCTGGCAAAACTTGCAAATACCCTCCAGAGACTCGCTGCCAATGCTAAATTCTTCTGGGTTGGCGTAGTGGAATGATGGCGTCGTAGGTCGCCGATCAAGTAAGTCAGTTCCGAGTCCATGGCGGATGACAAATTCCAGGGGTCTTCTGGAAAGCCAGAATATGGGCCGGCCGTCTTCACCCTGAGTTGCATAAATAGAGTCTCCCTCAGACATTCGAGAAATCACCGATTGACCAGCTAAGCCCAGATGGTCAAGAGACTCTAGTTGCAGAGTCGGAATTGGCGCTGCTGGTTTCGTTGGCGCACTCTCTCCTTCCGAAACAAGGCGGCCAGCTACTTCATCGACTTCGTTCCTCCTGCCGCGGGCGTCATCGGGTATGTTGTGCGGCTGTATACGAGAGGGAACGCTGAGATTTCCTGGCTGCTCTGTAGCGTTGGCAACCTCAATGCCGGAAGTTCTCCCTTCCCTTGGCGCATGAGAAGTCGAATGAAGATCATTCTCTAATGGGCTTTGAGCCTGCAACAAAGCTTTGCTCCGCATCAAGTCGTCCAGCCTTTTCTGAACTATATGGTAAGTAGGGTCGTCATCAAGAATTAATATTTTGGCATCGCTGGTATATCGTATTGCATCGTTGAGATCACTAGACGACCTCGTCATTTTGAATCTTCGATGCAAGGCAGCACGCAAGTTGTTCAAGCATAGGCTTCTCTTCGGGTGAGTCGTTGGCAAAATGTCGACCGCCCTTTTCGCTGCCTGAAGCCCTTCCTCTAAATCCTGCGTGTTCCCAGTCATGTCGTATTTTGCCAGCGCATACTGAGCCAAGTTGGTCAGGTGGCGCGCTAAACCAGCGGTCCCGGCAGTGGTTAACAAAGTGGTGCGCCTCGTGTGCTGAATAGCGAGCGAGATCGGCTATGCTGGCTGTCCATTGATATCGCCGCCATAATAATTCACCTAGGAGGCTGTTGTAATCTGCTTGCCGACGACTATTGGGAGTTGTTATCGATATTGCTTCTTGGCACCTCGCAACCCCGTGTTCCAAATCTTCCCGTGAACTTCGTAAGTCGAAGCGATCGGCCAGCAGAGTAGCAAGGCCAGACAAGTACACTCCTCGTTGCGGGCTCTTGTCCAGATCTACTGCCCGCTGCATATGCTGGAGAGCTGAGTCCAAGTCCCCAGCCGTCCCGAATTTGAGATATCTGGAGCGGAGTCGGTCACTGAGTCCCCGAAGATACCTCGGGAGTGCGGAGTTGCCCTCACTAAGCTCTACGGCTTGTCGGGATCTCTCCACAGCTTCGTCGATGTCTGTTTGAAGAGATGTCCGCTCGAATCGCGCATGCAATTTGTTGCTCAAACTGCCCAGTTTCTCTGCCTTATTTGGGTCGCCGTCTTGCGTCAATTCCAACACATAGCGAGCAATGTGAACGGATTCTGCCAGATCATTCATGTCGTCTGTCTTCGCGAACTTGAGCTCCAGCATATCACTCAAGTTATAAAGATACACTCCCAGATACGGATGCCCTTTAGTTGTACCTTCTATAGCTTGCTTGATATTATGGATTGCTCGCTCTAAATCTTGGAAATCTCCATTGCGTGTGAATCTGGATTTCAAACAGAGCGAGAGCGTATTGCGGCAAAGCGGCAGTTGATAATGTCCGGAAGGCAATAATGCAATAGCACGCTCAGAATTTCTGATCGCGCTATTCAAGTCTTGTTCCTCGTCAAGGTGACAAGACCTTTTTAGTTGCATGGTAGCTAAGTTGACCAGAGAGGTGGGCATGGAAGGGTGGTTGTCCGGGGTACTCTCGAGACCCTGACTAGCAATTGATATGGCCTTGTCGATATCCGAGTTTCTGCCAGTTCGCTCGAATAGCCGACTGTATCCCGTGGCAAGCTCTCCTAAGCGCCTGCATTTGTTGTCGTCTCCTGCTGGGGTTGCATTGACAGCTCGACTAGCAACAGAGATTGCTTCTTCTACATGCTTGATGATCCCAGTCCGATCGAACCTCTCACCAAGCAGCTCTCCCAAAGTGTCAAGTCTGGGGCAGAGGTTGGGATCCTGACTAGACATTCCTACTATTTGTTTCCTCACGTTCTCGATTGTTTCCTCCAGATTGGCTGATCGCCCGGTTCTCTGGTACTCCCCGACATCGAAGGCATTCAAGCGTTGTGTTTGAGCCATCATGTTGAACAAGGCCGTCTGGCATATCACAGGTGTCGCCAAGATATCGGAAGCCCTAAAAAGAAGCAAGCGAGAAGGTGAGGGTGCGATGGGCGGATGAGGATATGGGAAAAATCTTGGAGCTCTTTAGGTATTTAAGAGCCAACAACCCGTTCCGTGGTGTATTAAATAGACTACGCAGCAAAGTGACGTGCTCAATCCATCACCTTCAAAATGTGACTGGACACAGAGGGGGGTCTGCCCTTCTAAATATATAAATATCTGGCCAGCCATCGTCCTAGGCAGCTGTTAGCGCGGCTGCGACGGCGTTTCAGTAGTTTTAGTCCTCAGCTTCGGCATGCTGGGCTTCCTTGGAAATTTGGAATGTAAAAGTCGGCCATTTGCGTGGAGCCCATCAATGGTGGTGTCTGTGAGATTTTGCACTTTCGCTGCGCCACCGAGAACGTGTCGTCATTTTACTCGTCACTGTTCGTTGTTCGGATAAACCTCTACCAATTAGCAGCGAGTAGTTATCTACCAAGTTAGGTAAAGCGACATTTACAGACGGGAAAGCATCAGAAATTGAAGTTTCTCTAACATGGGCAGGTCGGCATCGCAAGGAAAAGAATCGGGTTGCGATACGAGGCAACGACACATCAAACTGCATTTAGTGGATGGGTAGAGCTACCCTACCTGTCTCCATCTTGACGGACCTCTTCTCAACCGTCGTTTCCTATACCGGCTGCGTTCTTCCTACTATACGTGAGACCTGTGGCCATCTATCCTACCCATCCGGGCTCGCTAACAAAGGAGAGGAAGCTAAGGAGAAGGGGTCTCGCTGAGAGCTCTCGGTGAGGGGCATGGTGGGCAGGTTGTACGAAAATACACTGATTTTGTGAGCCGTTGGTCCAGCTTGCATGAACCTTCCTGCTTGGAGAGTATGCCACTTATCCTCAGGTTGCCCCGGGGCTGTGATGCAGCTCTCCGGCCTCGCCGGCAGTAGAAGAAATGCTCCGGCGTCTTGTCCCGTCCGGATTGGCACGTTGTAGCGGCATCTTCGTGGTTCAATCGTAAGTGGTACGCGGCGAAGTCTCCGCGTCCTGAGCGGCTTGCGTATAAGTTGGACCCCCCACTTGTGGCCACCCCCCCCTTTTGGCCACCCCAAATTCCACACCGCCATTTCAACATTTCCCACATTCCAACTGTAATTCCTCAACCATTCCAATTCCAATCTACTTCAAATTCAGTATCCAGCTTTTCCTACTAAAAATGAAGTCCTATACTGAAAATGACCTTCAGGATGCCCTCAAAGCCATCGCAAATGGGATGTCGACTGCCCGAGCAGCTAAGGAATGGGGTATTCCAAGAACATCTATCAGAAACCGCATTCTTGGCCATCAGCCAAAAAAAGAGGCCTTTTCCAGCATGCAGAGACTCAGCACTTCCCAAGAAACCCACTTGACAGCATAGGTTCTAACCCAAGGAGCCCTAGGACTTCCTCCAACCCATGCCCAAGTCCGCTCTTTTGCAGAAAGAATCCTCAGGACCCAAGGAGACACACAGCCACTTAGAAAGAGATAGATAGAGGGATTTTTAAGAAGAAACCCATCTATTAGGACCATAAGAGGGAAATCTATCGATTCTGTCTATGTCAATAGCGCTAGAACTAAGGTAATCCAGCCCTGGTTCCAACACTTCCAACTACCTAGCATTAAGAACATCAAACAAGAAAACAGATATAATATAGATGAAACAGGGATAATAGAAGGCTATATCAGTAATAGACTTGTTCTTGGAAGTACTAAAAAGCGCTTAATCCAAAAGAAACAGCCTGGTTCCTGGCTGTAGACTTCATTTATCGAGTGTGTCTCAGCTACTAGCCAGGCTCTTCCTCCATTAGTTATTTTCAAAGGAAAATCAGTCCAACAGCAGTGGTTTCCAATAGATTTAGCTTCTTTCAAGGACTAGCACTTTACAGCAACTGATAATAGGTAGACAACTAATGATACTACTCTAGAATAGCTTAAAAAGATCTTCATTCCTTATACCAAGCCAGCCAACCCTCAGGAAGCCCATCTTCTTATCTTAGACAGCTATAGAAGCCATACTACAGATAAATTCATATATAAGTACTTCCAACATTATATTTTCCTTCTTTTCTTACCCCCACACACATCCCATATCCTCTAACCATTAGACTTAGCTATATTCAGCCCCTTAAAGACAGCTTATCAAAAGGAAGTTAATCTTCTTACCTTAACTACTATATCTATAGTAGTAGGGAAAAGAAACCTACTTTCCTATTATCATAAGGCTCAAAATAGTAGGCTAATCAGCAAGAATATCAAGAGTGGGTTCATGGCATCTGGACTTTGGCCAGTAAACATGGCCAAGCCTCTTCTTAGCCCTCTTATTCTTCAAGAACCAATTCCCCCACAAGAACAGCCTTCTGGAAATG
>NJFT01000364.1:0-23246 GCA_002221725.1 Scedosporium boydii | reverse complement strand
ACCCCCCCCCCCCCCCCAAAAGCCTGCCAACTGTCAGCAAACGTGAGACCTGCCAAAAACTAAACGCGACGGGCACCTTAACCAGAGCACCGGATTCATGAGCTTTCATTCCCTCTCTCACCTAGCTTCTGTCCCTTTCCCATTATTAAATCAAAATATAATTTTCAGTCTCGGCCCGGAAATTTTGGATCGCGAGTATGGGCCGTAACCTTCCCTGGAATCGCCGGAGGAATGAAGACCCTGGACGGGGCTCTCGCACTCTTCATCCTTCTCCAACCGCGTCAGATCCGTCGCCGCGTCCGAGCCGTGCTTCGGTCACGAGAACTAGCACTGCGAGCCGACACATTCGATCCGGTATGAAAGTCTTTTAAATAGAAGGGGAAAATGGAGGTATTTACGAGTTTAGCTGATGCCATTCATAGTAAGGAGTCCCTCAACTTCGCCACCCCCGGAGCCCCCAGCAGAAATGTAAGTGTCTTGTTCGTGAGACGGGCCCTTTCACGTTCGCTTACGGATTACTCAGATGTATGATTGAGGGCCTGGATAATGACGACAAATACCGCATGGTAGAGGATGAACTCATCTCCATCGCGAGGAAATTTACAGTTCACCTCCACGCCGCCGAGTATCACCGCCTAAAGCAACAAGCCAAGGCACGAAATGCCGAGGCGATAGATTCAATATCACGGCCCGTTGTGGGGCGGATGAGCTTAGCTGTGCAAGCCAGGAATGACCGCCTGGAACGGGCGCGAAAGAGAAGGGATGGCCTCAAGGCGGCCCTCGCTAAGGGCAAGGGCAAGGGATTGGAGGTCGAGAGCGATGATGATGGGGCGCTGATGGGGACGTCGCTGCAGGGGTTAATGGAAGCGCCCAAAAAGTCGGCAGTGAAGCTATCGCGTCTCACTTCCGTGGCGCCAAGCAAAAGGGAGACTGCAAGGTTAGAGAGTGGCGAGGCGCGCAGTGGTCGACGAACACATTTGACGAGGCCACCTGGGAGAGTGATGGACAATACTATGGAGGAGAGCAGCGACCCAGACGACCTGGATGTGCCTGTGCGCAGGGCAACACTACCCCCTCTTCCAGCGCCGAGACGGACTCCCTCAGAAAGCCGCCGCGATGCCGTCAACCCAGGGCTGCCCGCAGCTAAGCACCCTCGCCAGTCAACTTGGCCGTCAATTTCGCAACCGCCCAGGGAAAAGAGACCGGCCGTAACGAAACAAGAAAAGAAAGAGGAGCTGGCGACTACATCTATTATTCTTTCTGATAGCGACGAAGATCTCTTCGCTGGGTTGAGGAAGAAGCGCAGAGAGACGAGGCGGACGATACCCCAGGCACGCCCGAGAGCGGCAGGAGCAGCTTCGGTGTCGGCAAAATCGGAAGAAACCTCCAAGACGGCTCCTACAGATATAATACCGTCGTTCTTATTTTAAGAACTGAAAGAGGCCCCTATCGTTTTGGCCCAACTTTTTGAATTGGACCATCCTAATACGGCGGCCGTGATCCCTTGGGGCCAAACCAAGCAGGGTCTCAATATGATGACAAATGCGAGTCTTTAACAGTACAATTGTGATAAAAATCCAAGACTGATTTTTTTAGGGTGCCACTAGCCTGGCTGCACTAAGAATTTTAACGTCGATTCTGCTTATCGATAAAAATATTTTTGGAGGGGCAAACTTGAAGTTTTTTGTTGCCTCTGCCCCGCTGTTGACTGCGATTCCTCCGCACTTCGACTGAAGATTAACGAGGTAACGATATCGAAGGCTTCCTTTTCATCCGGATTAAGGACTAGGCCTCTACGGCAGTAGAAATAAGCAGATTCTTACGGGATACGATTGACCTCAACTTCCAACATGGACTTGGACGACGTCGTCCCCTTCAACCCCGCCGACGCGCCGGCTCAGCAGCGAGTAGCAACGTATGTATCGTCGCAACATCCTGCACTGCCATTCCCATCGGCTTCTTCGAGTCTGCGAACTAACATCGAGGCACAGGATTCTATGTTATAACTGTGGCGCACCTCTCGACGGCACCGTCTCGGGCGGCGCTCTCTGCGATGACTGCATCAAGCTTACCGTCGACGTCTCACAAGGCATCCCCCGCGAGTCCTTTCTTCATTTCTGCAGAGACTGCGACCGATGGCTCTTGCCGCCCAATACCTGGGTCGTTGCCCAGCCCGAGTCCCGGGAGCTCCTGGCCATATGTCTCAAAAAGCTGAATATCCACAAGGTGCGCGTCGTCGACGCCAGCTTCATCTGGACCGAACCCCACTCGAGAAGAATCAAGGTCAAGATCACCGTCCAGGATAGCGTTGCCCACGGTGTTGTGTTGCAGCAAGCCTTCGAAGTGACCTATGTGGTATCCACTCAACAATGCCCCGACTGCCGAAAGAGTTACACAGCCAACGTCTGGAGGGCCTCTGTCCAGGTGAGACAGAAGGTGCCGCACAAGAGAACCTTCATGTACCTCGAACAACTCATCCTGAAGCACAACGCCCACCGAGAGACTTTGAACATCAAGGAAGCTCGGGATGGTGTGGACTTTTACTTTGCCGAGAAGAATCAAGCCGAGACATTCGTGCACTTCCTCGAGTCTGTTGTTCCGGCTGAGATCAAGACGTCCAAGGAATTGATTTCCGAAGACATCCATACCTCAACGACGAATTACAAGTTTACCTGGGCCGCGAAGCTTGTCCCCATATGCAAGGACGATCTAGTGGCGCTACCCATAAAGTTGGCTAAGAGTATGGGGAACATTTCGCCTCTCCTGCTCTGCCATAGGATCGGAACCCATGTGTACCTGCTAGACCCCAACACACTGCAGACAGCCGATATTAGCAACAAGATCTACTGGAGAGCACCGTTCACATCTCTAGCGGATGCGAAGGAAATGGTGGAGTTCATCGTCCTCGATATCGAATCGACGCCAATCCAGAAAGGCAAGTGGCACTTATGCGAGGCTACCGTAGCACGTGCCGCGGATCTCGGCGTCAACGATAACACGTACTTTACCCGGACTCACCTCGGACACCTACTGCACCCAGGAGATTCTGTCATGGGATACATGCTCTCGGGGACCATGTTCAACAACGAGCACTTCGACGCCATCGAAGCGTCCAACACTTACTCTTCCACTATCCCCGACGTCATCCTCGTCAAGAAGCACTTCCCCAACCGCCGGAAAAACAAGCGCAGGAACTGGAAGTTGAAGCACATTGTCAAGGAGGAGGATGACTTGTTCAACAGGAAGGCCAACATGAGCAAGGATGACAACGAGTACGAAATGTTCCTCCGCGATGTGGAGGAGGATGAGGAGATGAGGGCGGCGATTGCGCTGTACAAGGCGCCGAAGAAGACGGACCCCGACGAGATGAGCGTTGCAGAGACGGAGGAGGATGACGAGGTGCCGCGTATCAATGTCGATGAACTGCTGGATGACTTTGAGGATCTGACGGTTCAGGACAATCAATGATTTATTTGTTTTCCTTGTCGTTTCTTGATCTTCTTCTTCGTCTCCTAGCTTCTGTGTTGGGGTAGCAGCCGACAGTGGATAGAGAATGTAGCATGACCGCATGACTTGAAAGAGTTTCTGAAAACAAAAGCCCGCAATGATATGGATGAGCTCAAACAAATCTAGAATTGACTTCTAAGATGTGTAAAAAAAAAAAAAATGTGAAACTACCGAGACTCCATGCCAAAATACCAGTAAACTTCGCCATATATGCTTTGGGGACTCGCTCGCCCTCTCTCAACCTGTTTTCCTCTCTTTCACTCTTTTTCTTTTTTTTTTTTTTTCTACCCTTTATTTTAGAAGATCTTGCTGAGGACCCTCTTGACATTTTCCGCCGGCTCATCATTGCCTGCGCCGGCGTTCTTCTTTGATACCTGAGCCACCTGCTTAAAGGTCCTCGCCGGCGCCGTTTCAGCAGAACTCTCCTGCTTCCCCTTCTTCTTCTCCTTCTTCGTCTTGATGCCATCCAACTGCTTCGCCTGCTCAACGTTCCTAACAAACTCCAGATTTTCCCTCGTAGCCTTGCTAATCTCGGCACGCATCCTACTCTCCCTCTCGGCATTCTCCTTCTCAATCTGCGCCGTCAAATCGCGCCACTTGAACCCCTTCAGATAAACCAAACTCCACACATCATCCCTATAATAACTCCCCTTCTTCCCGCCAATAGTCCTCGCATTCAGCAGCTCGAACGCCTTCTTCGCGTCCTTCTTATCGACGAACTCGACCCACCCCTCGGTGAAGAGCTTCTTCTTGTTGCCGCCGGCGCGCACGCGGCGCTGGTGGCTCGCCGGGTCCTCGGGGGCCAGGTAGGTGCGGTTGATGGTGCCGAAGGGCTCGAGGAGGGTGCGGAGTTTGTGGGGTTTCATGAAGGGCGGGATGCGCGAGACGTACAGGACGCCGGACTTTTTGATGGCGGATTCGGTGGAGACGAGGTTCTTTTTTACGAGGGTGCGGAGGGGGTCGGTTTTGCTTGTGAATTTGGGGAGTTTGGACTTGGCGGACGCGGGGTCTTCGTCGTCGTCGGAGTCTTGATCATCGTCTTCGCCGAGCTTGTCCCCGGGTGAATGTTGCGCAGCATCGGAGTCGTCTCCCTCTTGATCTATAGAACCGGCAGACTTGGCACCCGATAGGTTGCTTTTGCTCTTGGTCTTGCCCTTGCCCTTTCCCACGACCGGGACACCGCCGGCTTCGCTGTCTGAGGCACTTTCGTCATCGGAGGAGGCGTCTGTCGGTTCGTTTAGTTTTCTGCGCTTGGCGGTTCGTGCGCCTTTGCGGATTTCGTTGTCGGAGGAGTAGTCGTTTTGGGACTCGGCGTCGTCGTCGCTGTCAGAGGCGTCGAGGAACTTGTTTCGCTTCTCGGGAGCCATTGTGTAGGGGGGCCGAAGCGAAGAGGAGGGGTTGGCAATAGGTTCAACTGAAGGGGTAGTTGCAGCTCTCCTTTGGGGGGTTGAGGATGGGGAGGGAGTGTGGGGTGTGGTGAATATGTGGTTGGCGTTGCTATTATTTTTTTTTCTTCCGGGTCCTTTCTTTTTTTGATGGATAAGGAAAAAGAAGAAAACATCTTATCGATAAGAATTTTGACATGGGAAACGGAGGACAGTGCGCGTCTTGGCCCTCGCACCTGCTCATCGCCTTTTACGAATAATATCGCTTCTGAGCTCTCTTCGATCTTCCATCTGCATCCTCTCAGCTCCGAAATCCGCAAGTTTTGCCAAAAGCCTGGCCATGGCTTACAGGCCTCAAATGCAAGGGAGGAGATCCAAGTTTCGCCTCCAACAAACAGGATGCTGACCATAGCCTCTGTCATCTCCCCTTCCCAGGGAGCAGCAGGCCTCGGTGGGCGATCCTCTCCCTTCCGTTAACACTTTAGTGAGTGTTTTCGTCCTCTCCCTTGCATGAGGACCCGTGCCAACAGGGATGGCGGAAAGCCCGAGTCCTGCTCTCGAATTCCGCCCCGGGTTCATTCCTCACCTTTTCGCTGAACACCTGCGACATCCGAACAGGTGGCTGTCGGGTTGGGGGTTGGGCTGGCTGGCCGGCCGTTGGGCCCATATCCATGGAGTGGGCCTGAAGATGTGGCTTGCAGCATTCCAGGCACTCGCCTGGCTTCTATATCGGTGTTGGCATGGCGTGATGAAACCACGGCGGCGGGCCGTCATAAGCTAGTTGTTGAAGAGCGGACTGGATCTTTGGTCTGGGGGCGGCGTGTGGTATGCGTTGGGAGAGTGGACAGGCTTGGGATTTCGGAACATAATATTTATATATATAGATATATCTTGGGTACTAGCCCCGAAGTTCGAGGGAAAAAAAACGGAAAATATCCAGAGTAAAGGCTCCTCTTGTTCTTCACCGTGGACCCTTCCGCGTGTGTGTATTTTTATTTTACATTCCTTGCTTCCAGAATTATTCACCCTGAATATGTCACATGCCTAAGCCGAATACGCAGTTCCAGACTCATCCTTGGTCGTCATCGCTCGTCGCCTCGACTTCAAAGGAATCCTCTCTTTGTTACCGATTCTTTTTCTTTGTAGTAGTCTGTTTGAGAACTCGGCAACTTGGGAGTTACTCCTCATCTTGTATCTTTCGCATCTGGGTCATCCTCACCTCTCCTTCCGTTCAAAGCCGTCGTCGTGTTTTCTCGTCCTTTTTATTCTTGGTCTACCCCCAACACTTCTTAGACAGTGTCTTTCCATCTTTCCAGCCTCTCCCTCGAATCTCGTATCGAACAGCTATCATTCACCAGCCAGAGTCGGAGAGTCAGAAATGTCGCTGGGAGAGAATATCAAGAGCTTCTGCGCCAGAGTCCAAGCCAGAATCTTGGGGAGGAGATTAAAGTCGATAAGAGGGCTCCAGATTGTGGGTTCACTTTTCTTTTTCTGATAGCAACGCCAAAACCAGCTCTTCTCCATGAGTTCTGGTCTCGCCAAGTCCTTGCGGACTCCGCTAACACGATGTTCGCTAACATGGTCTTCGCCAGTCCACCCCATTCGGTTTCAGACATGAAGACACGACACTCCCAGGCATCTCCCATCTCGAGTAAGCCCAATCCAACCCTCCACCCTCCGTGCCCGACAAAGAATACTCATTTCTAATTGTGACTCTGTTCTCGCGGGAATAACAGACTCGCGCTCCTAAAAGAGAAAGCTGCAGCTAGCCGCATTGGCGTTGTGGATTCGCCGACTCCCGGATCCTCGAGTGCATTACACCCGGCGTTTTCCTTGGCGGGATCGAGACCGGAGAAATGTACGACGGGTAACGGGTGATGCTTAGCATAAATAGAGTTTCTTATACCACCTCAACTACAACAGCAACAGAGTCATCGCCACACCAATATCCATCGTTAAACCTTTACTACGCTCATGCCTCGCCCGCCCAAGGCCAGGCAGCTGCTGTTCCATTGCCTGTTATTCCTGCTGTGACTTCTCGGGCTGTTGAAGTTGTCAGGAGACATCAATGGATTGCATTTTTTTTCCCCTTTCTTTCTTTCTTTGGCCGGAGGAATGTGTTATCTACGAAGACTGGCTCGGGAATTGGAAGGAATCCGGAACATTGGGTGAACAGGGTATAGCAGGAATGGAGACATCATCGGTGTTATTTTCGAATTTACCAAGGTTTAAATAAATACAGTTGCATCAACTTCCATCGGCTTGAATTGTAACCGCGCCTGCGCTGTGATGTTAAGCAGAAACTCGGTGTTTCCCGGGTCGTTGTCATTGTCGTTGTCGTCATAGCTTCCCGAGGTCGGTGTTTCGCGAGCTTGGAGCAAAGACCGACAGACTTTCCAATGCCTACAAGGTTTTTCGGACCTGGAATTTAACATTTTGCCAATGACGTGCTCTCCTTATCCTCGATCGATGGTGGGAGGTCGTGGGTTAATTTGATGTGAAGATTCGAGGAATCACTGCTGCTGGTCTAACGCCAGGCTCTAACAATTCATCCCAACTTTTTGCTTGCTCCGAGCTTCGCGCTTTGCCCCTCACTTCAATTCGGAGCTCTCAAATAACCTCAGCTCACCCCCACCATCAGAAAAGCATAGCAACAGCTCCTAACCTCCAATCCCTCGCAAGCTCTACCGCTCCCACTCCTTGATAGCTGCTCCGCAAACCATCTCCGAGGGACCTCTCTCTCATCTGACTGTGCTGCCTGCATCCGGTTTTGTAGAGTTTCCACCCCCCCGAAAATTCACGCGCAGAATCCAGTCCAATGGAGCCAACCGTAGCGGTGTCCGCCCCTGGCAAAGTTCTTTTGGCTGGTGGTTACTTGGTGCTGGATCCCGCTCATAACGGTCTCGTGCTAGGGCTTGATGCCAGGATAAACGTAGTTGCTGGGACGATCCAGACCAGCGAAGGCGTGCAACTCTCCGAGATTGTGGTGACGAGCCCGCAGTTCTTGGATGCCGTGTGGAGGTTTGGCTTCCATCTGGCGGAGAATGACGGTGGCATCAATGTCACTCAGCTCCAAAGGTATGACGTCTTTTTTTCTTTTCTTTTTTAATACATATATATGTAAATTTCTCTATCCTATTTGCCATTTTACTCGTACACTGGTTGTTTTGTACGTTCCAAATATTTACTCGAATTCTCTCCCAGCGGCAAGACGCTCTCAGCAAAGAATCCCTTCGTGGAGACTACTTTGACCTACGTCTTGACATTCATCCACCGTCGGCTTCGCCTGGAGAGCCACCAGAGCTTGAGCCCAACCCGCCTGACTATCCTGGCGGACAATGACTACTACTCGAATTCACACGAGGAGACCCCCAAGGCCGGCCGAGGCAGATTCGCAAAGTTCCCCTATCCGATCCGAGAGGCCCCTAAGACTGGCCTCGGATCGTCAGCTGCCCTGGTCACAGCCCTAACCGGTGCGCTTCTAACGCACTACCTTCCTGGAGCGTTCGATATCTTCTCGCCCGAAGGCAAGAGGACTCTGCATAACCTCGCCCAGGTGGCTCACGGAGCGGCACAGGGCAAGATTGGTTCCGGTTTCGATATTGCCGCCGCTGTATACGGCGCTTGCAACTATCGCCGCTTCTCGCCTAGCATCCTGTCTGCACTACCGGAACCGGGAAAGCCTGGATTCTCCGTGGCGCTTGAAGACGTGGTTTTGAAGGAGTGGGATGGGAGAATTGACGACTTTACGCTGCCCGCTGGCTTGGCGATCCGCATGGTCGACGTCCATTCGGGCACTCAGACAGTGTCAATGGTGAAGAAGGTGTTGGAGTGGAGATCGAAGAACCCCGTCAGGGCAACCGAGATCTGGTGGAGCCTTCACGGATTGAATCTCTTCCTGGAGCAGCAACTTCGCGCCAAGGACGGGAACCTCGAGCACCTTGCTGAGACGATCTCTCGCTGCCGCGCTCTCATAAGGACCATGAGCGAGGAGAGTGGCGTGCCCATCGAACCGCCCCAGCAGACGGCGCTGCTTGACAAGCTTACGGCCGTCGAGGGCGTCTATGGGGGCGTTGTTCCTGGTGCTGGGGGGTTTGATGCGGCGGCTATTGTGGCTAAGGATGATGAGGAAACTTTGAATAGGATACGGAAGTGCTGTGAGGATGCGAGAACTCCTGATTACCAGGTTGATTTGATGAGGGTTAAATGTGCGAGTGAGGGAGCGAGGACGGAGGATCTCGGGGACTTTGATGGCTGGTTGAATGTTTAGAGAGTGTCGAATGTTCAAACAGATCTAGCCACCCTTTATTCAACAGATCTCATTATATGTGCCGTGATATGATATGATCATCACAGACCATTTATCAGAAAAAAATGATTATACCAACATCTTTTTTTAAAAACCATTGATCACTTGCAGCGATCCGGAAGTCCTGTCGATCCAATGTTGAGGATGAGCTCAGTGTCTTATCTTATCATTATGGCGGGGCAGCTAAGCTCCAGCAAGGAAAGCTTGACCTTGAGCGGGGTATTGGGGCGCCGAGCACATCACCGCAAGTGGAAGTGCGCCATCAACCTGATATCTTTTCCTCCCGCTCTGTCCGAGATCGAACTTGGATTCATCTACCTGACCGTCAATTCCACATCAAAGAGTCCAAGAAAGCATTGACGCGAATTTCCGACAATGTCTGTCGAGGTCATCACAACCATCTCCCCCAACACCAACAAGCCCATCCTCACCCGGAATGGCATCTCCGACGTAGACATCGAGCTGCTCCCCCAAGCCGCCACCGAAGCTTTCCAGAGTTACCGCAAGACATCGCTCGCCGAGCGCATATCAATCGTCAAGAGGGCTCTCGTCCTTCTGGAAGAGGACAAGGATGTTTTGGCCAGAGAGCTGACGGAGCAGATGGGAAGGCCCATCGCGTACACGGCGAAAGAGATTACGACGGCGGTTAAGAGGGCGGAATACCTCGTCAAGGTCAGCGACGAGGCCCTCAAGGATACCGAGGGCGAGCAGGAGAAGGGGTTTAAGAGGTTTTTGAGAAAGGTTCCGGTTGGGCCGGTGCTGATTATCTTTGCTTGGAATGTAAGTGAACTGCGGCTGACCGGTTACCCCCCGGTATTCAACCCCAAGATATTGAGCCAGTCCTATGTGCACTCTACAAACAAGCCCGTCGTATTCAAGACCCCATCAGTGGCCTAACATTTACGGGTTTTACGAGCAGTACCCTTACTTGGTCTTGGTGAATTCTCTAATACCCGCTCTACTGGCCGGCAACTCGGTGATACTCAAGCCGTCGCCTCAAACGCCTACGGTCGCGGAGCACGTCGCTCGTATATTTGACAAGGCAGGCCTGCCGACGGGTGTTCTGCAATATTTCCACTCCGGGTCTCCTTCGGCCATCGAGACTATCGTCCGGGATCCCAAGATTCGACATATTTGCTTTACAGGATCAGTAGCTGGAGGCCTAGCGGTCCAGAAGGCTGCGGCGGATCGAATCGTCAACGTCGGGCTGGAGCTTGGCGGCAAGGACCCTGCGTACGTGCGAAAGGATGTTGATGTTGCATGGGCGGCGGAAGAGATTGTCGACGGTGCAGTTTTCAACTCTGGTCAGAGTTGTTGTTCTATCGAGAGAGTCTATGTCGACGGAGCGATACACGACCGGTTCATCGAGGAGATACAAAAGGTATTGAAGGGATACAAGGTGGGTGATCCGTTCGATCCGGCTACACATATTGGACCGGTCATCTCGAAACGGTCGAAGGAGACCATCGAGGAACACATCAAGGACGCCTTGGATAAGGGCGCGACGGATTCAACGCCTCAGAACGACAGTTTCGAGAACCCACCGGCTGGTGGTAATTACGTGAGACCGACGCTTCTTACCGGAGTCACACATGAGATGAAGGTCATGAAGGACGAGTCGTTTGGGCCAATCATTCCCGTGATGAAGGTCGCGGGAGACCAAGAAGCCATTGAGAGGATGAACGATAGCGAGTTCGGACTTACTGCCAGCATCTGGACAAAGGACACGGAGACGGGATATCAGATCGCCGATGAAATCGAAGCTGGAACTGTATTCGTCAATCGATGTGACTATCCAAGCCCGGTAAGGACGAACACGAGCCCTTTCTCTTGATAACCATCTCCACAATCTGCATGCTGACGCCAGAGTTTTAATAGGATCTTGCATGGACAGGGTGGAAAAACTCGGGACGGGGAGTAACGCTAAGCAAGTTTGGGTTCGACCAATTTGTCAAGCTCAAGAGCTATCATCTTAAGGATTATCCAAAATAAGGGATGACTCTGCTCCATGATATGTAGTTACTACGAGTGTGCAGATGCGCAGGTCTCTGTCCTATCGCCGTTACATAGACTAATACCAAAAATGCCCCATTTGCCAATGTACACGCTATCGGTTTCACGACAAGGAAGTGCAAGACGCATCCGCAACGGCATAGCAGCGGACCTCAATTTCCACAAAGTCATCGAAATCTGGGGTTTGGAGCGCACTAAAACAAAAACGACAGGATCAGCCACGAGGCAATGTCGGCGACCACCCCCCGTCGGCCTAAAAACCTCCGCCGGGGCTATGGGGAAAGGAGGGTATTTGGAACCTCGGAAGTCCCGGAGGTTGCAACGCAAAACCAGCAAAATCAGTGACTTTGGACGGCTATGATGTCGACGCGCAGGTACTTGCGCGGGGTGCGGCTGGCTTGCCACGGCTAAAAAGCCAAAAGGGTAAGAAAGAAAAAAACCTCAAGCATCGACAACTATATTATTTGCCGTCTGTCCGAGGGTGGACGGCGGTGGCGGGTCATTTTCGTGGGGCGGACGGCATGTGACTTGTTAGAGAAGGGATGTTGTGATGGATGGAAAACTTTATTAATAGCTTCAGGGGGGGATCGAGATGAAGGGAGTGTTTCTTTTGCTAAGGGGTGACTAGGGGAAGGGAGATGTCTGGATTGATAATTTTGATAATTATTTCCAGTTTCATGCTGCGAGTTGGCGATGCTACTAGAGTGAATTAGATTACTTGTAGTAAACTACTTCGTAAAGGGGATCATTTGGTTTTTGCTATTTGGTTTTTTTTTTTTCTTTTTTCTCTCGTGATGCACCGTGATGTCCAAGTCCAGGTCGATCAGCTCCAACTTCGAGCTTTGCTTTTCCCAAGCGAACGCTGAAAATCAAGTGATTCTTGCATGGTAGCTTGTGCAGTCGATCATGAAGCTATCCAGAACCGTTGTGAAAAAAATTTTCACTGCCCTTTTCCGACAGGGATGTTGTGGCGAGCACATGCCCTTTGCTGCACAAATCCTTCGCGCAGCTGCTCTTATCCATGCTCGTTTAGTCTCTCGCATCCAGAAACAGCATGAAAAGCAAATCTCGGTCCAGTCACAGTCGACGTAATAATCCTTGATATCGAGGTACCATCCTAAGCCGGGGCACATGAACTGGGATGGTCGGACTAGGTATACCCACTAATACTTCGTACATGAAGTCTGAATACACCGAATCCCGACAGGCTGGTGCTCATCCATCTGCCATCCATCTGCTTCCGGCTTCTTCCTTCCCTCTCCCTGCCGCAAAGAGGTATTGGTCCAGCGGGCGTCAGTGGTGGCACTCGGACTTAGACACGCGGGAGCGATTGGACGGCACCAGAGCCGGGGGCTAGAAGGAGGAGAAAGAGGGTCAAGGGCTCCCTCGCTTTTGGTCGTATTCCCTTTCCCCACCACGCGTCCGCCCTGGTCGTCATTGGAAAGAAGATGATGGAATTCCATTTTCCCTGTCCTGAACCAGAACAGCCAGGAAGAGGCCAGGTCATCTCGGTACTGTTACTTCGAACTTGTACTTGGATACTACTACAAGTGGTCTAGCCTAGCCTGAAGGAGCAATTTGTGCAACATCTACGAAGTACACTACTGTGAGTTTAGGGGTAGTGTACGTTCGGTGCTTCTGCCTGGTTCTTGATTCGTCATCAACCAAGATCAATCAGTGATTTGTCCAGATTTGGCCAGGCCTCCTGTCATTGTCAGAGGACATCGTGTCGACATGTTGTACCTTGTCCTAGTGTATTGCAGTACCTTGGCTAGCTTGGTACCTGTAATGCTGGGACTTATCCGAGAGCTCTGGCTTGTGCCTGTCATGACGATTATCGCCAATCTCGTTGATACTTGCGTATCTGAAATGCGCGTAAGATGCACTGCCATTGAGGTGTCATTCGTGACTCTCATTGTCACTGCCGTCATCAGAGGGAACCAATTGATGCCTGGGGCTTATCCCAGTACTTGGTACAACAGAGCTCATGTGGTCGCGGCTGCAGCCGTCCTTCTGTTCGCAATGCACGCGACGGTTAGCGAACGTGGGCAAAAACATGCCGTACCAAGTACAAGTAC
The DNA here is from genome assembly GCA_002221725.1 of Scedosporium boydii. NCBI lineage: Eukaryota > Fungi > Ascomycota > Sordariomycetes > Microascales > Microascaceae > Scedosporium > Scedosporium boydii. The sequence continues at coordinate 9,954 of NJFT01000364.1, read as the reverse complement.
GGCTGGAAGTCGCCCGCAGCCGGAGTTAGACGGCCCATTAGGGTATGAACATCAGCATTAAAGTACTGGTACTATTGCTCATCCTTCAGTGGGTTCAAATTGTTAGTGGCACTTTGCAGTGGACTCTCGCCTCCCCGCCCCACCCCACGTTTTCACACCTGAGTCATCGACCTTTGAGCCCCGGTCCAAATTCGCCTCGTCCCGAGTTCTCCCCGGTACCTTCGTACTTGTAGTAAATTCCTTGTTCCCATTTGTATCAGCGCCAGGCCCGAGGCCCCTTCCGCGAAAATTTCCCCCAACCACCAATGTGATTGATTGTGTCTCACTCCAGCGCGACTTCCTCGTTAAATCAACACCGAAAAGAAAGAGGAAATAATACCACAACCCTCGCTGCCTTAATCCCGCGGCTTCTTGACCCTCGTTTCTCTCTTTTGTTTCTTTTTTTTCCTTCCCCCTTCTTTGGAACTTCACGACTTTACCTTAATATCCCAATCCAACTTTTTAATACCATCCTAAGGTAGCGCGTTTGTTTGACAGCGTGGGTTGCTGTCAAATGAACCTGCATTCAAGCTTTAACCCTTCTTTTCATGTAAGTTGACGCTTCAATTGTCTTGCTCGTCCGATCGATTCCGTCGAGTCGTTTCACCAAGCTTCCTGGCTCCGTCTTTCTTGGCCTTAGCCGCCCCGAATATTCCCTACCTGGCCGGATATTGAGCTCATGTGGCACCACCTCACCGGTCCTCATCTCTCTCAGCTGGAGACGGACACGCAAACACACACACACACACCCTCGTTGCTTGGCCCGTATGACGATATGCATACTAACCTAAGATTGCCTTGCTTAGATCTCGTAGCCCATCCATCTAAATGCCCGCTCCTTACTCGTCGCTGTACCAGAATTTCATCCGCTCCGGATTAACGAAATCTGTTACCTACGGCTACGCCCAATCGGTTGTTGCTGTCTCTCACCCTCACCTCCTCAACTCCCAGAACCGTCCCTCCTTTGCTCGTCGACAGAGCCACCGCTTCAGCAGACTTCATACCCTCCAGGCCCAAGCCGCGTCCGCGTTCCACTCAGAGAGGCAGGCTCTTGCCAACCTCTCCACCGACAAGCGCCATGATCGCACACTGAGTCACGGAGGCCTCGATGCTTACTTCGAGGCCCTGAAGAAGCGTGAGGCGGAAGCAGATGAAGAAGGTGCTGACGAGGAATGGACCCAATTCGAATTCCAGAAGCGTATCGAGTGGAAGCCTACCCCGGCCTCGATTCTTCTAGGTGAGGTCAAGGTTGGCCCCGACGGCCAAGTGACTGAGCAGAATGCCGGAGAGGGTAGCATAAGCCCCGAAGACCAGGCTGTCCTGGCGCACATTGACGCTGCTCTAGAGGAGGCTATCGAGGAGAGAAGGCGCGCTGAGGCCATTGAGGAGGAGCCAGAGACTGCGGAGCGAATTGCAACACCTGCTGCTTCTGCCTCTGCCCCGGTTTCCCGTGCTCGAACCCCCGATAGGTCGAGGACGCCTGCCAGCATTGCCCGCACAGTCACGCCCCCGATCCATCCTCAAGCCCGCACCTATGCCGACCACCTTCTCTCTCTCGCCCAAGGCGGCCGGTACAAGGAGATCCCCCCTGTCTTCGAGGCCATGCTTGTTGCGGGTGTGAGGCCAATTGCTCCTGCCTACAATGCTCTCCTGCAGGCCGCCATCCAGCTGTCATCGGAGAAGAACGAGGTCGTCTCGAAGGCGCTGGACGTCTACGCCGACATGCTCCGCCGCAAGGTCTCTCCCGACAGCGAGACCTACAACATTCTCGTCGATCTGCTGGCGAGCCGATCCCTCGAAGTTTCTCATCTCAAGAAGTCCCTCGAGGAGAAGAGGATGCGATACGGTGGCTTTGAAGAGGCGGGCAAGTTCATGTTTGCTTCTCACGAACTCGAATTTGCCATTCTCAGCGAGGACGATCGGCTCGATCTCGCCTTGAGGCTCTTCGACTCGTCCGTTGCCACCCAGAACGCATACTACTCATCCGAGACCTACACGCAGGTCATCACTGCGTGCGCTACCGCTGGTCGTGTTGATGACATGCTTCGACTCTTTGAGCACATGGAGGAAACTGGTGCCATCCCGATGGCGTCCATCTTCCCCGCCATGATCACTGCCTTTGCCAAGGCTGGAGACCTCATCAGCGCCGTCGAGTGCTACAACGAGTACCGGGCTCTGGCCATCGCCAACGACCAGGGCGAGGCCACCATCGCTGCTCGTGCCGATTCTATGGTTTACGCCGCTGTCATTAATGCTTACATCGTTTCTGACAAGATTGAGGGTGCTATGAAGTTTTACAAGAAGATTGTCCAGGAGTATGGCGTTGGCGTCTCCGACATCAACAATGCTCTCGTCGCCAGCGGCTTCGTTGACGGCTTCATTCGACGCGGCATCTATCAGCATGCTCTTCGATGGGCGCTCTCCGTGGAGAACGAGGCTAAGACTAGGGTCATGTCTCGTGTAGCTACCGCCGCTGCCGACCGGGGTGACAAGGCGACTGCCGTTGCTGCTTTCGCCCACATTCCTCTCGGCGCCTCTGAGATCACGGGTCCCACGTCCGCTCTTCTCGCTCTCAGCATCCGGGAGGGTGACGTCGCTGCGGCTACCCGCTACTGGCATGTCTTGAGCAACCCCGCTCTCGTGCCCACTCAGTCCTTCATCGAGCCCACCGTCATGTATGCCGTCGGACTCATGTTGACTGGCCAGGTTGCGGAGGGCTTGACGCAATCCGAGATTATGTTCGACAGGATCCGGGCCGCCGCCGGAAACCACAAGGACATGCCTTTGGTGGATGAGATTGAGGAGGGTGTTGCCTACATTGCTCGATTCATGGAAAGCCGGGGTCTTTCGGACCCCCGAGAGATCACTCCCCCGCTCTCCACTATGTCTCCTGCCCCCTTCACCAACTCCCCGTACTTGTCAACCCCCACCGTCAGCAGCTTCGACGACAGCTTCGATCCTTATGCCCACAACACGGACTTCAAGGGCTCGTCTTTGATCTCTGACGAGCTTGAGGGCTCTCATGGACGACGTGGCCCTCGTCTCAACGAAGCCCTCACCCGATTCCGAAATATCCGCCGGGCCGGTCGTCACCCGCGCTACATCACCTACGCCAAGCTCATCTCAGCTGCCGCTCGCGAGGGCAAGTTCGACCTCTGCAACGACATTCTTGCCATGGCTAGGAGCGATGTTCCTCTCCTCCCCCAGTATGCTGTTGTCCGCTACGGCTGGTCGTCCATCCTTGATGCCATGATCGGTGCTTGCCTTAGCGTCAGCAATCGTGCCATGGCCGAGACTTTCCACCAGGAGCTTCTTAGCATGGGTGCCACCCCCACCGCCAACACCTACGGTCTCTACATCACCACCCTCAAGGAGTCGACGAAGACTTTCGATGAGGCTACCGAGGCCGTCAAGATCTTTCACCGTGCCCGTGCCGAGGGTGTCGAGCCTAGCTCCTTCCTCTACAATGCTCTCATTGGCAAGCTCGGAAAGGCTCGCCGCATCGATGACTGCCTCTTCTACTTCGCCGAGATGAGGGCTCTAGGCGTCAAGCCTACGTCGGTCACCTACGGAACCATTGTCAACGCCCTCTGCAGGGTAAGCGACGAGAAGCTTGCCGAGGACCTCTTCGAGGAGATGGAGTCGATGCCCAACTACAAGGCTCGTCCCGCTCCTTACAACAGCATGATGCAGTTCTTCCTCACCACCAAGCGTGACAAGTCCAAGGTCCTCGCCTACTACGAGAGGATGAAGTCGAAGGGAATTGCGCCCACCTCGCACACCTACAAGCTCCTGATTGATACTCATGCCTCTCTCGAGCCTGTGGATATGGAGGCTGCCGAGGCCGTCTTAGAACAGGTCCGGTCCGCGGGTATGCGACCCGAGCCTGTCCATTATGCTTCGCTCATTCACTCCCGCGGCTGCGTGCTCCACGACTTGGAGGGCGCCCGCAAGGTGTTCGACTCGGTCATGGCGGACCCATCCGTACCGACCAGCGCGTGCATCTTCCAGGCTCTGCTCGAGGCCATGGTCGCCAACCACCGTGTTGCCGACTCTGAGCCGATCCTCGCGCTCATGCGCAAGAAGCGAGTGGAGCTTACCCCTTACATCGCCAATACGCTGATCCACGGTTGGGCTGCGCAGAAGGACATTGTCAAGGCCCGATCCATCTACGATGTCGTCGGCCGTGACAAGCGAGAGCCTAGCACGTACGAGGCGATGACCCGGGCTTTTCTCGCCGTGGAGGAGAGGGATAATGCCCAAGGTGTCGTCCGCGAGATGCTCAGCCGTGGATACCCCAGCGCCGTTGTCAACAAGGTTCTCGAGCTCTTGGGCGGTGGTGAGGAGACTGCTGCTGCTGCTGCTGCTGCCTAAACAGAAGAAAAAAAAAAAAAGAAAAAACAAGGAAAAAAAGAAAAAACAGGGCCCGTAACACGGCCTTTTGAGCAGTGAATCGCCAGCTGCTCCACTCCCCAAGGCTCGAGAGACTTGTGACACAGTCTTTCACTCTAGCCATTTATTTTCTCTTTCCAATTGCGTTGCTTTCTTTTTCCCTATGTCAAGTCTGTTGACTCTCCCATCTGACTGTAATATGATACCCCGGGGGACTGGTCGAAGAAGCATAGAAGGCAATTGTTTTTTCTGTTTGGGATAATTTTGGGTTGGTCGATGGGAGGGACTAGACTCTTGTTTGTTTTGTGTTTCACGCTCATAGAGCATCTCGGCAGCACGGCCCGATTTCTTTTCTCTTCGTTTCCTATTTTACTCCCCTTCCATACCTTTTCCTTGTGTCATAACCATTTCCTTTGTATGAATCTCTCGCAAAGTTTGTTTTCTGGCCTCAGAACATTTCTACAAGGGTGGACAACGGCGTTTTATCGAAGGTGTACCAAAAAGAACAACGGGGTATTTCATTTTTCAGGTCTCTCGGGGGGAAATTCTATCAAAGGGCAAAACCAAAAAAAGGGATCTTCATTTTCGGGCTTGTAATCCACTAATTCGGACAAGACCCCCTTCACATGGACATAAACTCCACTCTGCATAACAGCACGGCGAAAACAAGCGAGATCTCTGGGGGGTTTGGGTTTCATGATATTTGATAAGGGCAGCATAGAAGAAAGGGGATCCGGATCATGGGAAAAACATTTGTTTGTTTTGATTATTCGGGTGTTTTTTTTACATGGAACGGTCCCATTGTTTGGCTGCATTGTTGGATAGGAAGATCCTGCCCGTTAGGGAGAAGATATATAAATGGCTTAACAGGCCTAACTATTTCGCTTTCCGTTCTGTTTCTCAGCTATTTGATTCCTCTCGTCTGATGTGGTGAAGTGTGAGATGAAGAGAATCCGTTGATCCCCACTAAACAAACACCTTCCGTCAACGACAACATATCTTCTGAACGGTCTCGACCTGGAGCTTGAACCTAGGAACCAGTTGAACCTGCGCCCAGAATCCACCCAGTCTCGCATCTTCGACTGTAGTAGAATCGTTGGTTTCACCTGACCTTACCTGGGGCGCTTTCGTTGAGATAATGATCGGTAAAGTGCGTTTCCGGCCACTGCCCTCGCCACCGCCTCCGCTCTCGGTTTCCGGGGAAGGCTGGTGGCTAAGACGAACGTACGGGGTGTCTGGGTGATGGAGCGTGATGTCTCGGCCTCTCTGAGAACCGAACGTGGTCTTGATCTTTCGTTGTGATCTAGGTCAGCTTGCCACCCTCCTGCCAGTTGTTACGGTTCGTGAGGATGTTCTTACCACCAGTATCATCGCCTCAGCTCGTTCGTTTGTTCCCGGGGATGCAAACGGATACTTCTCCGTATACACATTCTCAAACAACTCGCCGGTCCCCAATTGTACGGACTCGCAATGGCCTTCAAGCAACCCGATGGATCTCACCACCTTGCTCCCGCTGCCGTAGACGAACTCGATGCCGTTTATAACTTTATCCCCGAAGAAGGCACGAATGCCCGTCATTGACAGCGCGTTACCGTTCGTGTCAACTTCGGTATAGGGAAAGATCCGGGCTTCTCGCTTCTGCCGCTCGCTTAACGGCGGAGAAGATGCCGGAGGAGTGAAATCAAGCCGTTTCCCGAAGTATCTTGGTCGGGGTCGGCGGACGACGTGGAGACTGTCCCAAGAGGCGTTGATGCTCCAGGAGATTGCGTACTTGAGCGAGCGTTTGTTGTTAGCTTCTCTTTCTTGAAAGAAAGAAACACATCTACCTTGACTAGCAAAAGAACTTACAATCTCTTCCATGGTGTTGGTGTAGAAGTCCAGGACCACAGTGTCCTCCACATCTCCGCAAAGAACCCTCTTCGACGCACCATCCCGAGTCGTCAGCTCAAGTCCCATAACCCGGCCGTTATTCTCGTCCGGCATCATATATCGATGGAAGCCATGTTCCTGCTGGTGATACCACACACGCACGTGTACAATGGCGTCCCGTTTCCCAATCTCGAAGACATCATCTGTCTTCTCCATCCACTGGCCGACGATTCGGCGATGCTCATTCTCGCCAAACTCGAGTAGTAATCCGGACAGACAATTCCCGCGCGCCCTGTTCCTGATGCCTCGGGAAAATCGGATGCGGCGTACGCCCTGCAACGTGGAGCCGGTGATGCCGCAGCCCTGGCGCAGCATGTATGCGTCAACCCGCGGCGATGGCCTCAAAAATGCCAGAGCCCTCGTTTTGACCGGATGGACATAGGGCTGGCTCAAAACATCGGGGTATGGACAAGTAGTGATCCCTAACGATCCAATAGTATCCTCGCGGGACTGGAAGCCTTTGTTAGTATATTGTACGTATATCAAGAAAAGTCCAACAAGTATCGTACATTCAACTCGGCTTCTATCCCGGTAAGCATCTCACCGGGTGGAACCTGAAATCTCATGGCGAGGACATAGTTGCCGGCCGAGATAGGTGAGCTCCCTCGATCTTGCTGCATTCCGACCCAATTCACTTGGCCCATATTCGTCAGAACCTGGTATACGGGAAAAGATGCCGTGCGTCAGCTTAAGCACTAGAATAAGGGAATACCGAAGGGTATATGATATTGAGGCGGACGTTACCCTGAGTCCTCTCAATGGCGTTTCCTCACGTCTCCCATCACATTTATATCCGTAAGCTTCTATGCAGGTTATCCGCTCCCCGACGCGACCGAGGATGTAAAAGGACATCTCGATCGATGGTGCCCGTCGGGGATGAATCGACTGGTCAAGTTCGTACGAGCCGCATGACTCTTCCGACCCGTCATCGTAGAAGAAACCGAACCCGGTGAAGAGGTTAGATTTCGGATCCATGTAGAAAGATGCGCGGTTCAGCATCGATAGCTTTTGGCCTCGGTATCCTCCGAACTCGATCCGAAGACGTTCTGCGTATGGAATGACAATACCCATATACAGACTATCGTCATCCCTCACGAGTAGCCTGGGGATTACCCAGACGTCATCGGGTTCGTCTGGTCTCCAGAGGATGCTAGGGGTGTATATTGGGGAATGCGGCTTGCCTGACTCCTTAGGCGGCGGAGCTGGCTCGACGACATTGATGGCTGAGCACTTGCACACCTGGATTCGAAGTCAGCCTTGAGTGTTAATGATACAAAGGAAACAATGGAAATGAAAAACGAGAAGGATCATGGCATGGGAGATGCTCGTGGGTCCTGACTTGCATTGGTTCGAACGATCAGTCCATTTAAATAGCCCGGCCCTTCTAGCCGCGGTCCCATCTCGCCAACACGAAGCTGCCCTTTGTACTCTGGAAGAGACGGGTCCCCGAGATAGAGTCTCGTCACGTCGACGTTCTCTTCGTTACGGTCAACGAAAAATGCGACGGCAACCACGGCGTCGTCCACCAAGTACGCTCTGATCCAACAAATGCGGTGCTCGGGTTCCACGTCGATGGATTCTTGGTGATCCTCGTTAAAGACGCCAGCCTCCGCGACGAGGCCGTATGACCCATCCTCCGACTTGGAATGCACACGGAAGCCCGAAATGCAAAGTAGATCGTTGGCCGGCCACCGTATAAACGAAGCAGCGATACGAAGAGTCGATCTCAGCGGATCCGGGAAGAGAAGCAGCTCCTCAACAAAATGGCCCACGAACCTCGAGTTGACAAACTCACCAGCCATCCTGTCGATGGGCAGAGAAACCCGAGCATCACCCGACATAACCCACACATCCTGAGGCCAGGTCAGGTTCTTGCGGGCCATGAGAGGATCTAGAGCTCCGCAGAGGCGGTCGAGACATTGCCAGATTCTCCTCTTATTTCGGAGCCAGCCAGCATTGCTCTGGGCACGGAGATGCTTGTACAAGTCGCCCCAGTTGACGTTGGGCTTTGACGTCTTCAATGAGCTGCCTGCCAAAACAAACTCCATCTCAAACCCCGGGGTGAACCGAGACTTCCAAAAGGCCTGAGGCAGGGTTCGGTCGGTGCACAATGTAGCTACGGTCCTAGAGGCCAGACGGAGGTTGCAGACGTCGCTTGAGGCCATGCTTGTGATCAGCTCGTAGATGATATCTAGAGGCAGGGGACGGAAGGGATCTGTCGCGTAGGAGAAGCTGCCTCCCTTTTCCGACGCCTTGCTCATCCAGTGCATGGCCGAATCCTTGGTCGCTTGGTCATTCGGGAAGCGCCCGGACAGAGTCAAGGGGTTTTCCGAAAGCGGATCTTCGGCGAGAAAGCTGAGATGCTCGGGAAGCCCTCGAGAATACTGTGTCAGTCCGATGATGCGTCGGAACTGCGAGGCCCCGCCGAAGTGGTGGTCGATTTGCATCAGACCGTAGCCGTCCGTTTGGTGGGCGTTGAAGAGACAAGAGAGGTGATGAACGAGTGCCCGGACGAGTTCCCGGGGTTCAGTTTTGTCCCTTGCAATCATCTTTCGGAAAACCGTCCTCGACACCAGCATCCGCCAGCAGGCTTCATGGAATGGATACGGGTCGAGGATGCCGAAATCCTCCGCTTCTTCGATGGGTTCGTCGACCAGCTCGTAGTCGTTCCTCGTACCAATGTGATCCTCCCATTCATCGGGGAACTCCAGAACTATATCCTCAATGACAGTGGTCTTTGTGAGCTGTGGAGGTCTGCGATTTGGGCCTGTGCCCGTGCCCATCACGACTAATATTTTCGAATCATCAGCAAAGGCATTGCGAAAAAGTACACTACTACGAAGCGGGGAAAGGCACTCACCGGCTCGGACGCGATTCATCCAGGGCAGCGTATTGACGTCCGGAACAGGGTCGATGGTGACATTTGGAGAGAGTAAAACTCCACAGAGGGAGCAGAAGATATTAGGGGGCATCACGATCTTTCAAAATCGCACCGACGACCATATGAGAAAGGGGAAAAAAAAAAGATGCGATGGTTGTCGGTGTGTGATGCTGCGTTTGTGCGATGAGGGTAAGACAGGGCGAAATGTCGTGGTAAACCAGCGGGTTTTCTATATTCGTCCGTGTTTGTGTCCCTCATGTTGTACAACCAACACGATCAATAGTAATCGAATGAAAAGGCCAGGGCGCGTTTGCAGATTTGCGCCACAGCGGGGGATCCTTTCTGCAAGTAAATAATCTCGAGCAGGGTTGGATTCGTTTGTAGAAATATTCTGATGAAACGTGGGAAATATGTCTCCTTGTTGCCCAGCCCTACGGATATAGATGCTGGGCAATCGCCGTGTTTGAAGGAGAGCGAGCCCATGCTAAGCAGAATTCACATTTGTATGAATATCCAGGTGCAGACCTGGAGAGATTGGGCATCTTATATTGATTATTGTCTTGGAGAAAACAAAAAAGAAATCTTGATAATCATATTAGGGCCGAGGATCCTCTATGCAATGGTATCTATATCTATATACATTTATTCGTGAGAGAGGGAGAGAGGGAGAGAGGGAGAGAGGGAGAGAGGGAGAGAGGGAGAGAGCGAGAGAG
>NJFT01000363.1:0-23430 GCA_002221725.1 Scedosporium boydii | reverse complement strand
TTTTTTTTTTTTTTTTTTTTTTTTTTTGCTTCATTTTTTTTATTTCCCTTTTACGCATTTTCTGTTTGGCCTCTCCATGAAAATTGGTTGCTGCTTTATATACATTTTTGGCGTTGTTGTTTTTTTGCCTTTTTTGCTCGGATCGGATAGTTGCACATCTGAAGCGCTGAGAAGCTCCGTTTTTTGCTTCCGGGGGCATAGACTGTTTTACACTAAGTTTCTAAGGGGGGATGCTCCGGTTTAGTTTGGGTCTTGGCTTCGGCTTGGTTTTAGGGTCAATCGGGATATGTGGGCGCGATGATTTATCGGAGGCTCGGCATTTCCTGGGCGGAAGAGGGAATTGTACCAGTATGATTAGCAACCAACGACGGCGCCAAAATGAAGACAATGGAGGAGAGCCCGGGAAAAGTGGTAGCGAGTTGTTCGTCGGTGTATCATTATGAATTCAACTCTTTGAAGCTGGATATTTGATTCCTCTTAAAATCCTGAACTATTTATCGTAAGATTTAATCCGAGTATCCGATGGGATTCCCTGTCCATCCCCAGTAAAATAAATTTCGTATAAAATTGTGTAAAATTTCCAGGATTTCCAGGGGTCCCTCTCCCATATCCGATGGACTCTCCCGCCCCTTCGGCACCAGCCCAGTTCGATTGCCGAAATCAATTGCCTGCCAAAGCGAAAGCCCCGGTTTCGCCCCCCACATCCACCTCCTCCGACCTCGTTTTTTACTGCATTTTGCTTTGCTGCTTTGGACTGGGGCAGTTGGCAGATTCCTTGATTGGGGACCGGCTTCATTCTTAAGCCGGTCGGTGTCCGGGATTTGTTGCTGTGACTCTTTTCTCTTTCTTTCCTTTTGTTCAGTTTCTAAATTTTCTTTTTTTTGATTCTTTCTCTATTTCTTTATTGTATTTTTCTGTCTCCGGCTCGATTTATTCTTAATATCAGAGATCGGAAGTATCTATAATCTCATATTGCCGAAACAAGAGCTATTGAGATTGATACCATTCTCAGCGCCACTCACCGAATCCCCCGTAGAGGAACCCAGAGATATCAATAAATAAAACAGAAAATTAAGAAAAAAGACACCCCTCAAAAACACCGCCAAAATGACCCTCGTCCGCGGCCTCTCCAACATCCTCGCCAAATCCCCCACCGACATCGTCATCCTCTCCGCCCTCCGCACCCCCATCTGCCGCTCCTCGCGCGGCCACCTCAAAGACGCCTTCCCCGAACAGCTCCTGGCGACCGTAGTATCAGCCACGCTCCAGCGCAACCCGTCCCTCCCAGCCTCCGCCATCGAGGACGTAGCCGTCGGCGTGGTGCTCTCCGAGCTAGGCGGCAGCAAGGCGGCGCGCATGGCTCTCCGGCACGCGGGGCTGCCGAACTCGTCGTCTTTGTACACGGTGAACCGCGCGTGCGCGTCGTCGCTGCAGGCTATTAATGTGCTCGCTGCGCAGATCAGGGGCGGGACCATCGAGGCGGGTATTGCGGCGGGGATGGAGAGCATGACGCGGAATTATGGCAGTCGGGCTATTCCGGTGGATTTGTGGCCCGAGTTGAGGGAGACGGAGGTTGAGGATGCGAGGGATTGCATTATGCCCATGGGCCTGACGTCCGAGATCGTCGCGAGCAAGTATGGCGTTTCGAGGGAAGATCAGGATGTGTTCGCCGTCGAGTCTCATAAGCGTGCTGCGCGTGCCCAGGACACGGGTGCCTTCGATGAGGAGATCGTCCCCGTTACGACCCCCTACCAGGAAGTCGACAAGAAGGGCGAACCCATCGGCGAAAGCAAAATCATCACCGTCACGCGCGACGACGGCGTCCGCGCAGACGTCAGCCTCGAAAAACTCGCCAAGCTCAAGCCCGCCTTCAAGCCCGACGGCGCCAGCACGGCGGGCAACTCCTCGCAAGTCTCCGACGGCGCGGCCGCCACCGTGCTCATGACCCGAAGCCGCGCCGAGGAGCTCGGCCTCGCGGGCAGCATCATGGGCAAGTTCGTGACCGCCGTGAGCGTCGGCTGCAAGCCCCAGGAGATGGGCATCGGTCCCGCGCTGGCCATTCCTAGGCTTTTGGAGCTCACTGGCCTCGAGACGAAGGATATCGGCAGGTGGGAGATCAATGAGGCGTTTGCTAGCCAGAGCCTGTATTGCCTCAGGGAGCTCGGTTTGGAGGAGAAGTGGAAGGATGGCAGGGTGAATCCCGATGGTGGCGCTATTGCGTTGGGACATCCGCTTGGTGCGACGGGTGCGAGGTTGGCGACGACGTTGATGCATGGTATGAGGAGGGATGGGAGCGAGTTGGGTGTTGCGAGCATGTGTATTGGTACGGGTATGGGTATGGCTGGTTTGTTTGTTCGGGAGTAAAGAAGGAGGGAGTAGAGTGAGAGAGGGAGGCTGTTGGTGATATATGTTGATTTTCCTTTCTTTTCATTTTCCTTTTCTGCCAAATACCAGTTTTATAGATCCGGCGGAAAAGCCCAAGGCAAGCAAGTAAATAAACTTGATACTGAACATTTCCAAATCCGTGGAAACGAAAAAAAAAGTATTAAGGTTATTAAAAGGTGTATCTCTCCAATAATAGTAATACATATCCACACATCCCTGGTGATGTCGAACAAAAACACACAAGGCGATATCGTACACAAGCAAAAGAAGAAAGAAAAACAATCTCTCCAATCTAGGTCCTCGTCGTCCTGGTCCCTAATCCAATTCTTCCAATTCATCATCACCTCCTCCCACCCTCTGCCTCCAAGCCGCCGCCTCCCCAGCAGGGACTCTCCCCCTCAACCACCTCAACGTCGCCTCCGTGCCCCTCTCCAAAACGCTAAACCTTGGCACCCGGAACCGGTTCCCTGTAACATCGAGCCTCTCGATCCCCCCGGGGCCGCCGAGTAATCCGATGCGCGGGTTCAAATGCGCAATGTCGTTGTTGCTCGCATCGACGATCCTCAAGCCGCGGATCGCCTCCGGGTCAAGGTCGACGAGGTGGTTGTTGGCCACGAGGAGGACGGCGAGCTTGGGGAAGAAGCCGCGCAGGCTTTCGGAGGGGAGCGCGGCGACGCGATTGAGCGAGACATCGAGCTTCTCGAGCTCGGGCGCGTTGAGGTGCGACGTTAGCGGGGTCAGGGAAGTGATGTGGTTCGACGCGAGGTTGAGTTCGCGGAGAGAGGGGAGCTCAAGGGATTCGGACATGTATGTCTCGCCCACGAGCTGGTTGTGCGCTAGCGAGAGCGCCGTCAGCGTGTCGGCGAAGAAGGACAGGCCCTCGGGTAGAGTGGCGAAGAGGTTGTGGTGGAGCTGCACCTCGTTGATCCTGTGCTCCGCCGCTACCTTGGAGCACACGACGGGGTGGAGAGTCGACGAGCTGGTGCCGGACCGGTCGAGTAGTCCGCCCACCTTGACGGGCCACGTCTGGTTGGAAAGAGTCTGAGCTCGGCACCTCACCTGGTTAGAGAGGGTGCGGGCGCGAGACCTGGTCGGCGAGTGAGGCGCCGAAGTTGGCGGCGTGGCAAACTCGTCAAAGTCGGATGATCGACTCTCCGAGTCGCTACCAGGTTGGCCGGGTTTGGCAGGAGCCGGAGTCGAGGCGGGAGCCGGAATCGACTGGGGAATGTTGGCCACCGCAGCGGGTTCCGCCGCCTTGGTCTCTTCGAAGTGGGCATCAACAACAGTCTCCGCATCACCTTCATGATACGGCGGTGGCGGTTCCAGTCGAGCCGAGAGAATGTCCTTAAGCTCGTCCGTGGTGATCGAACTAAACTTCCTGTCCCTCAAAGGATTGCCGGTAATGCGGAGCATAGCAAGGTTATCCATGCGAGCAACCTCTGGCGGAATCACGCGAATGTCGTTGCTCGAAAAGTCGACGTGTCGAAGCCTATCCAGCGAGGTGAAGCCCTCGGGAATCTCGGAAATGCTATTCTCATCGGCGGAGAGCGTAACGAGGCTATTCCAGGAGCTGACGTCGGGCAACCCTTGCAAGCGGTTCATCGACAGCGTAAGCTGGTGGAGGGCCGGCAATCCGATGGATCGGCCCGGCGCAACGATCCGAGTGAGCTGGTTCGACGACACGTCTAGGGTCTGAAGGCTGGACAAGACGGTCACATCGGCGTCAATCAAAGTTCCGGCAAGTTTGTTGCTTCGCGCCACGAGCTCCGTCAAGGGAAGTTTGGCGAGGATTTCAAATGGGAGAGCTGCGAAAGCGTTCTCTGCGAGATTGAGAATGCGCAGACGCGATACCCGGTCCATGTCAGCGGGGAGCTCGGAGACCTTGTTGCCGCGTAGATCGAGAATCTCGAGGTGTTCGAGATTCGAGAAACTGGAAGGCAGGGCGCCCTCGAGGTTGTTGTTCGCGAGCTTGAGGTCACGCAGTGCAGAAACCTGCGCGACCACCTCCAAACTGTCCATGGGGAGGGAATTTTGGGACTATTTAACCCGTTAGCTGCGTGAAAACATACATCCCAAAACACACGCATGACACGGTCACAGGCAGCCAGACTACTTACCAGATTCAAAGATGTCAGCATGCTGAGCCGGCGCAATCCAAGAGGCAGAGCAATCAGTTTATTCCCATGCAAATCAATCATCTCCAACCCTCCAAAGATATTGCCCAACCCTTCCTCATCACTCTCAACAAGTTTCTCCGGATCGATATCCGGGAATGCGGCATCGGCGATGGTCTCAAACTCATTATCAGCAGCAACGAATCGCGTCAGATCCATACTCTCGGCCCAATTTCCACCGTGGGTTCCAACAGACTCGAGGTCATACATCTTCATGACCTCCTGGGGAATCTCCTTCAGTCCCAGAGCCGCGATGTTGAGCCTACCGCTTGTTCGGCCGGCCTCGGCGCGTTGCTGTAGGATCTTGGCCTGGGATCGATCGGATCGCTTCTGGTTGAAGGGGTCATCCGTCAACACGGGTTCGAAGCCAAAATCGAAGCCGTGCTGGATAGCGTTCACGGGGGATTGTTGGTGGCCGTCTTCTTCATGCTCGGCCACAACCTCTGGTTCCTTGACATTCTGTTGCTTCTTGGCCGCGGCGCGGGCTTTGGCGATCTGGTCACGCAGAGCAGCCGAGGACTTCCTACTCCTTTCGGCGCTAGGGCTGGGTGCCGGCTCGGGATCGGGGTTGGGGGCAGGAATGGCAGATGTGGCCCTGATGGGCTTGTTCGGAGTAGTGGATACCTTGCGGGGAGCAACTGAGGGTCCAGCGCCTCGTGCCGCTCCGCTGGGAGACTTTTTGACGAGCAAGCTTGAAGACGGCTTCAATCTTAAAGGCTTCGATGCGAGAGTCCCTGTGGGTGATGGCATCTGGCTCGGCATGGAATGCTTCGTGGGACTTGGACTCCTCTCCTGCTCAGCCGCACGGGGTGACTCTAGCGTCGGAGCTCCCTGAGTAAGCGGGCTCGAGGGAGACCGCATCGCTTGTCCTCGTAGCGAACGGATGCTGGCTCGTGGCTTGGGGGCCTTGATAGGCGTGGCGTCAATAGTCGGGAGAGGCCCCTTGTATGTATTCGTCGCAGTCCGGAGTTGCGCCTCTGCCGGAGTCAAGTTCTGATAGCTATCCTCTCCACCGGAACTCGAGCTCGGGCGACTAGCCCCTCGAGAGCCGGGTCTCCGCGAGCCATCAGAGTTGTAACTGGAACCGGGCCGCGAGGCGTTACTAGACGCTCTCGATCGCGATTGTGGCGTGCGTTCCGCATCGAAGAAAGCAGAGGGTCGCTTTCTCAGGGCGGGGGACGATGGGATCTGAGACAAGGTCTCAATAGTTCGCTCGGATAGGGAAGGGCGGGATGCCTTGCGGGGAGGTGGTGTCTCGAAATTGGGAACATCGTCAAAAGTAGTAGTGGAGGGTCGGCTAACCCGCCTCGTAGCGGCAAGTGTGCGATCCTGCCGTGCTAGAGTAGCGGCCGAAACAAAGCCTTCGCCAGTTCGTCGCGGCTGGGCGGCGCTGTATCTCTTGGTGGTGGTGGTAGCGGCAGGAGCGGTGGTGTCCTTTCCCGGCTGTCGAGTCAAAGTCGCACTAGCAACCCTTGTGCTCTGTCGCTTCCCAGGGTCGGCGGAGGGCTTTTTGGCCGGTGGCTGTTGCTGATTCAATCGCGAATTGGACGCCGCGGTGCGGAGGTTAGGCCTCGACCTTTCCTGTCGCAACTGGGGTTGGCTATTCGCGGGTGGTTTCGTCCTCCGGGCAGTAGTAGCAGTCGTAGGAGAGCTAGCGGTGCTCAACCGTTCCCTCGAGGGGGCCGGTCGGATTCTGGGGGCAGGAATCGATGGCTCCGGAGCATTTAAGCTCTCTCGTGAGGCTGTTGGTCGGAGGGAAGCCGTCCTCGGGACGGGAAGTCGGGAGAGGCGAGGGATGGCGCTGCCCCGAGAGGGCACAGCTTGACGGTCCTTCTCCATGGCGTAAGGGGATGTCTCGATTTGTTTGCTTTAACCCCCGATGGAATGTGACTAGAGCTTGATGGTGTGTGGTGTGGTGGGCACCCGCACGGATTTGGTGCGAGTCCTAGCGTTATTAGGAAGGGGGCAAACGGGATGCAGCCATCGATTGCATGGAGGGAAAGGGGAAAAGAAGGGAAAAGATTCTTCTTGTGCTACAAGATTCGATCTGAGTGGTATTGAGATGGAAAGTTTATTTTTATTTACTTAGGGATAAAGTATCGGAAGATGGAGAGATCTGGCGGAGATGGAGATGGAATGTTGGATCTGGGATGAATTAGTGAAATTAGTGAAAAGGGGGGAAGCTGAGCTCCGTAGCAACAAGGAGAGCTCACGAGATGGGGAAAGTCAATAAACGCGACGCGGTGGAAAATACTTCATTCTGGGCAGGGATCTTGAGCATGTGAGCTCTCAGCTCTACTTGTAGCGTTCATTTTTTAGCGGGTTTAGGGCTGATGTCATCTGCAATTGTGGGGAGAAGCCCAGAGGGACCCAGCAATTCTTCGAGTTTATGGTGACAATGCCCCTAAAGCCTTCGCGATTCGATCCTCTCCCATTCTCTTTTCATTTTGGAGTCTTCAATGTTTTTTTTTCAACCTCTTACAATACTATCATCGAGTGATGAAACCAGACTCCGCACCACCTCGCAGTATCACGTAGAAACAGCTGCCCAGAGCTAGCCAACACAGAGACGTCCCCGCCCCAACCCCCCGACTGGATCCATCAGATCAAGGACGGGCTAGGGGGGCCCAATCCTGTCGAAGATGCACCCATTCCACGATCACTACCTTTTTACAACCTCGATACATTCGGATCGAGCCCAGCGCGAGTGGGCGGACCAGCCGGATGAAAACTTCACGACCAACTCTCACACGAGAGAGCTAGGCAAGTGGCTCAGAAAGGCAACTAACTATATATAGCTCGGGAGCTGCTGTGCGAAGTCTGGATAAACCACCCCGTGCCTGAAAGGAAGCACATCAAGATTTCTAAGGATTTTCTCCTAGTTGGCAGGTCGTGGCCGCGATCTCCTGCTCGACCTGTTAGATGTCTGTGCTGTTTCTGGTAGTGCTGCATGGCCAGGCCCGGGCTGTGGGCATTGGTTTCTCCTTGTAGTCTTCAAAGGTTTTGGGCATGCTTTCCACAATAACGTCAATATTTGTACTTCGTTTCAACTTCACGACGAAGCAGATCCGGTCCATAAGACATTGAATCCATCCTACGCTCCCCCGTCCATGCCCGCCCGAGCCCAAGCTAAACTCCAAAAGCACTCCACAACTGCCGAAACCGACATGGTCCCATCTCCTTGTTGGTCATCATTGGATAAGAAACATAGGGCACAGCTTTTTCTCCGCAGAGCCACGAGACATGTCAAACTCAAAATTCAATAGCTTATGGATATTTGAACGAAACCTCAATGCCGCAGACTGTTCGGGGCCAAGCAGAGTAAGGAGGCGGGGCCTCCGGGCAAGTGAGGGTGGCCCGGTCGAGCAAGATCGCATATTGTATAGTTATAGGGCAATATAAATGTCCAAGTTCGATATTCTCTCCCAATTAGATCTTGGATGCGGGTGTCGGTGAAACGTACAAACGGACATTCGGACGCCATGAGCTTTCACCGAAGTAACTAGACCCTAGATTTAAGAGGTAATAAGGACAGGCTAATAATTGTCAGATGATGAGCCCAGAACCAAGACGCCGGGATACATAATGATGCAGAACATTAGTATTCATTCCTGATCTTGTATCACCAAGAGTGATCATCTCTTCACGCCTACTCTCATCCCTGTTTCATGCAGGGCACACCCACCCGGCTTTCTGTAGAGAGATCCCAGCTCTTACGGAGTACTTGTAAATCCCAGATTATAACATTTAAGAAGCTAGATGTGGTGCTGTGGTACTTCGTACTGCCAACGGTACATAATACTCGTGATGCTGGCTACCTTCGTATAGTGCCTAGGAATATGTCGAGCTTCATCCAACTCCAAAAGGTAGCTCAGTCTTACAACCACACTCTCGAAACAACTGGTAATGGTCGCTCTTCTCAATCCTACCTGCCTGCCGCCCTCATCCAAAAGCCGTCCCCCCCAAACATGAGATCCCTAACCCCATATCAGTCTCCAACCAAACCCACTAGCCCGTTCCCCCCATCCTGGCAATCGGCAGTTCTATGATTGGTCGAGAGCTCAGGCACACTCTCGCTCCAAAACGCCACAACACCAACCAGACCTCCTCTACGACAGCACTGAAGTCCGCGGGTTTCCTTTTCCCCCATTACCATTGGGGATCAGGCGCCGTAGCGTTTTGCGGGGGTGGGGAATGATGATATTGATGGCTGGCTCCATCGTCTTGGGGAAAGTGGAGACCTTCCCCGGAGCCTAAAAATATAGGAAACTGGTTCATGGACCCATCTTGCTCTTATACATCCTGGAGCACACTGGCGGAAATGGTACTTGTCGTTTCGGCTGTGACATCAATGGAGATTGAATGCGGAGTTCTTCGCATTGATACAGCCGATATCTGGGCTATTCGCGTCTGAGAGTGAGTGTGAGGCGGAGGCGGCCGCTAGAGCCGAGAAGAGAGAGAGACGCCCCCTTAAATGTATCTGATCATCCGTTAAAGCAATGAGAGGGACCCTATTTGTAGTTCCCGTGCCGGCGATCTTGAATAACCGGCTCGTATGGGAACTGTCCTGGGACCACCCCCGACCATCCTTCCTTGGACGCCTCGTATTTAGATAAGAGGGAGAGCTGCAGCCATAGCTCTGCTTCCCTGGTTCTTCTCTCTAGCCTCTTATATAACCTTTTCCTGCCTTGTCTTTTCTCTTTCTGTCTTACCGAGCGAGCTTGCTCTCTTTCGTGCTTGACAAGCTCGACGCTTTTCGAGGTGCTGGTGATAGGAATACGGGACAGGTCTCATCCGGCAACTTCAACAGTTGTTAAGGCAGCTAACTCAGACCTTTCTATGGAGGCTCAACACTTATAACCTCATTTCTCCCCACACAATACTCAATTCTTTATTCGAGCTGCATACAACTCCTCTGAGTATTCAACCATGGCGTCGACACCTCTCGCCGAGGGCAGCGGAGGCCCGGCCACCAAGTCCCTTGTTGCCTCCCTCCTCTCCTTCCTCGCCTCAAACTCCCTCATCATCCTCCCCGCCCTCTTCATCACCCGCCTGCTCTACATACGGTACGCCTCTCCCCTGCGCAAGTACCCAGGCCCATTACTCGCCTCCGTCTCCCGTCTCTGGAAGGTCCTCTCCACGGCATCGGGCCGCACCCACCTCGAGCACATTGCTCTGCACCGCAAATACGGCCCCGTCGTGCGCATCGCCCCCAACGAGGTCTCCATCGCGTCCCCCGAGGCGGCTCGTACCGTTCTATCTGCCGGCAAGCACTTTTACAAGACTAAATTCTACGGCGTCTTCCCGCCTCCCGAGAACCCGGATATCTTCACCGAGGTCAGGGAGCATGTGCATGCTCAGAAGAAGAAGGTTGCCAATGTGCCGTATAGCATGGCTGCTATGCAGCAGCTGAGCCCCTTCATCGACGAGTCCATCGAGATGTTCATGAATAAGCTCGATGGCTTCGCTAGTCGTGAGCGCGGTGGGAACGGCCAGGTTGATCTGGGTGCCTGGTTGCATTACTTTGCCTTCGACGTGCTCGGAGAAGTTGCCTTTGGACGAAAGTTTGGGTTCCTCGAGGAAGGTCGTGATGTTGAGAATGCTATCAAGACCATCGATGATAGCCAATGGTACAACGGTATTGTTGGCCAGATTCCCGAGTTTGATTACCTTTTTAGGAGGAACCCGCTGCGCAAGTTTATTCCTACGATGAGCACCAAGAACGCCCTCGTCACGAGGCTGGCTCTGGCCGAGATGGATCGCCGCCAGCCATTTACCAAGGATAACATGGGCAAGGACCGCGTCGGCGACGGTCGTCAGGACTTGTTGGCTAGTTTGATCCAGGGTCATCTCAAGGATCCCTCCAAGTTTTCCGAGGGCGACGTTTTTGCCGTTGCCCACGGTGCAATGCAAGTCATCATCCACAGTCTAAAAACAAGTGATCAATTTCGATGCTAACACTTTTCCCAGCTTCGCCGGCTCCGATTCCACGGCCTCTACAATGCAATCCTTCTTCTGGCTCGCGCTCTCCGACCCCCACGTCCGCCGCACCCTCTTCGACGAAATCCGCACCGCCGTCGCCGAAGGCCGCATCCCCTCCGAAGGCAACCTCACCTGGACCCAATCTCAGAGCCTCCCTTACTTCCAAGCCTGTCTCAAAGAAGCCATGCGCATCCGGCCCGCCGTCGGTCTCAACATCACGCGTGTCGTCCCACCTGAGGGAGCCGAGCTTGACGGGATTTCTCTCGAGGGCGGTACCGTCGTTGCCGTGAACGGGTGGGTGTTGCATCGGGATAAGGCTACTTTCGGACAGGACGCGGATGTGTATCGGCCGGAGAGGTGGCTTCAGGATGAAGAGACGGCTAGGAGGATGGAGAGGTACATGTTCCAGGTAAGGAGTAACCGCCCAACCCCCCGATCCCCACGTTTTGAACGAAATCCCGTGTCATTTTCTTGCGAGGAAACGAAAATGGTTGCTAATTGGTGGTTCAGTTTGGTGGTGGCGCGCACGTCTGCATCGGAAGGAACCTCGCTCTGCTTGAAATCAACAAGGTTGTACCCAGGATCCTCCGAGACTTTGATCTCGAGCTCGTTAATCCTAGCCAGCCTCTGCGGGCGAACGCTACTTTCTTTGTTGTGCAGGAGGGTCTAGATGTCTATATCAAGTCGAGGAGCAAGTAAACCGCTTTCTTTTCTTCTTTCTTCTTGTAGCGGAGTTCACAATTGCCCGGAGGGCAATAATGACTATTCATATGAACCTGTATATGAACACACTGGAAGTGTGGGAATGTATCAAATATCGACGACTTTTATAATAACTTCTTGCCTTGGATCTGACTTGTCGTGGTGCCCATTGCAAGGCAGGTGTACGGATTGGCAGCACTCGGCGGCTGAGTAGCTGCTATGCACATGCGGCACCCCCGTTATGGATGGATAATACGTAGAGAAGCCGTGATACATAACTTTCAGACTCGTTTAGGTTCGATCAACTCATCCGCCTCCGTGCTTCCGGCCGACCCAGTATCCCCTGCCGGCCTCTCCTATGTTGCGGACCATCAAGCCATCCACGTATCTGCTTCCGTCTCCGAACAGGCGTCTGGGTGACTCTCACTGGAATGAGAATGTCTGACGACCCCTGTGCCGAGGCCTGCGCCCCCCCGTTTGTTATCCCGGCGAGAAGGAGTACCTTTATCCGCACACCCTGCGAGCGTTTCGCAATCTCGGCGAAAAGGCTGTTGAAAGCAGCGGGCCATGAAAACCCATCCGTCGGCTCCACATTACCCCTCAGGGTCGAGAGGTCGACCACCAAGTACACTTCGCGTATGCCGACGAGCGAAGATCCCAGAAGCTGCAACCAGTCATGCTCCGTTGATGCGCGATGGAACTGAGCGCACTGGAGGGACATTCCACTCTCTGTCTGCGAATCTCTGTCAAGCCTCAGTGCTTGAAGGATGAGATGCTGGAAGAGATCGACAGGCGAGATGTCGCTCGAGGCTTCAAAACCGCTGTCCGGTCCAGATAGCGCCCACAGGACCGGGACGTTTTTGGACAGTAGCTGCTGGATCACGTTGACAGAGAAGTCTCGCATGGCAAAGCGCGCATTAAAGTTGCCCTTCAGAATAGCCACCTTCGATTCCTGGGTCGTCGACCAATTGACCAATTCACGAGACCGCCAGAAGTGATTGGTCGTCTCTAATGACCTAGCTCGGGTGCGTCGCCTGTGGAGTGACAGGTTAAATTGGTAGGCCCTAGTCGGGTCTCCGAGTTTGCTTCTTGAGATGAAATCCATTACTTGTGAGAATTGCAGGTCGGACAGTCGATGGTTTGTGTCCACGAGCTCACTAGAGCGTAGTGCTTGATAGGACTGGAAGTTGGCCATCAGTTCTGTAACCTTACTGTCGATTTCGCAGACCTTGACTTGGGCACCGGCGGAAGCGAGCTGGTAAATATGGCGGGAGGTATAGTCGATATCATCCAGAAGGTCCTTGTATCTCAACTCAACAGGTCGTGTAATGCTATGGAGGAGATGGCGCAGCCTACCCTCTTCACACCACTCGTGAGCCCGGATGAAGAAACGTAGAAGGTTGGCATACAACTTTGCGACAGCCTCCTTCATCATTTCGGTGGGATAGAGGATGGTGGCAAGCTTAACTTGGGGCAGCTTGTCCGCGATTTGCGAGAGCGCTTTGGATATGACACAGATTGTGGCCTCATGGTTCTGCGCAGACTAGAAGGAGGTCAGACTCGGGAAGGGTATGCTGGGGAATAAAGATGGAGAAAACTTACAACAAGGACGAGTTTCATCGCTCCCCAACCGAGAGCGACGTATTCAGGGTGATGCTGCACCATGACATCCATTATGTTGCCATAGTGGTGGATCTTCGAGACAGTTTTCATCACCCACTTCCGAGTTCGAGGGAACTTGCGCTCATCTGAATACTTGGTGAAGACGCCATTGACTAGAACTAGGATGTCTTGGATCGTCGTGGCCTTCTCGGCCAGCTCGATCTTGTGAGGATCTTTGGTGAGATCACGGCCGAACCTTTCGACGGCATCCTGGAAAGCCTGCTGGGCTAACGGAGATACATAATCGTTTGCTAGTCTGCCCGCGTCATGTTAGATCACTCAATCCATTGCCAGCCGGGGTATCGATTCTGGCTTCGTTGGTTCCACGCACTTGCCCTGGTCAATATCGCTAGAATAAAAAGTACTCAGATAGGCAGTCTTAGATCGATCCATTCTGTTTCGAGCGAAACTCGACGATTGAGATATAGCGAGGATGAGCAGCCGAGGCCCTTTTTACAACGGTCTCGGGTCGCAAGGCCTCCGAGTCATCTTCGTGGGTGCGATCTTCGAGTTAAATCCTCCATCACTCGAACCACTACCGAACGTTGATCGAGCGGGCTGATGACAGGGAATGTTTGACAGGCGGCCACCTCCACCCAGGCCCAGAGCTCACCTTGGCCAATGATTTCGCATGCATTGTTGTTCCGTGCAGCCCGCCTCACATTCGCAGATTGGTGCCAATCCCAGAGCCTGGCCTCCGTTTCCCCCTCTTTCGCAATCCACTTGTGCTGAACTCCCGATGCTGCCAAAAAATCGAAAGGCTTGCTAACTGGCCATTCAGTCAAATGGAAAGGGGTGATTCCCAGCGATTAATTGGACTAAACGAATGGGCTCCGACAAGGTCAAGTGAGAGCGACACCCGAGACGAGCATGTGCCACATCAGAATCCTCCGAATTACCTGAGCCAAAGGTGCTTTTTGTTGATGTCATAAAGGCTTTCTCTTCCCTTAGCCGAGAGTACTGGAGGGCGAGGCTAACCACCTACTTAGGGACAAAGACGAGGAGAACAAGGTTAACACAGGCGACAAAGGCGAAGAGGTAGAAGCAGAAGAAGAAAGCCACAGCGAAGATAACAGCACAAACAAAGGCCAAGTCAACCGCCCCGATCGAAGCGGCGGAAGGGACGGCACCAAGGAAGACGGTGATGAGCCTACCCCCAGAGAATCTGAAGGTGAAAAGGCCCATTTAACATCTCAGCCTCGACAAATTTCACGCTACACCAGAAGAATCACGCCCTCCAGAGTGGTAATCACGGAGAAAGGTGGTGTCCGGTCCACCTTCGAAGAATCCAACCGTAAAGATAATAGGAGGCTACCTGGGCGTAGACGTTGGGAAGACTTCAAACACATCACGATTTCCCGGGATCGCTCGGAAGATAGCTCTTTTCAAAAGGATCTACTCATTGCAGCTTCAGGAGACAACGGAGACAAGCATGTCATAGATGCATATGAGGCGATGGTGATGCGCAGCCCGACCGAGTGGGCGTCCCCCTTGAACCTGTACTTGACGGCAGATGGATTGGAGGAGAAAGAATTCTTCATGTCTAAGCCGGTGGAGAAGATAGTCCAGGAAGAAATGAGGAGGAGAGAGCAAGGAGAAAATGTTGTTCCATCACGTAGCGCACTCGTGCAACCCGCCGAGGTTCCTCAATCTCAGCCAGCAGATTCGACCACGCAGTCAGACACAACGATAAGGCAAATTCTTGAACTGGAAAAGCAGATCGACATCCTCCGCAAGAAACAAAGCGATCTGAGCTCTACGACTATCCAAGTTTTGCACAAGATCGAATCGGACCAAAACACCTTCCTTATGCCGCCTTCCTGGTCGTTGTTACCTGGAGGGGCCTTGAACTTAATTGGAAACGGGCCTCTAGCCAACGAAGCAAAATACCTTTCTCAAAGACCAGACGTCGCTTTCGTTGTCTATAAGTTCTATGACGAGGGCCATCAAAAGCAAGCCATGGAGCACGCTCAGGCTACGGGCGGACCGCTACCCCAACCCGTGGCTATTCGAGAAACTATCCAACTTCATTCGCAGAAGATGATCGATGCAGTAGAGAATTTTCTGGGAGCCCATCCAACCTTCCAGAAGGACTTTCCAGGCTGGGACAGTGCTTCAAATATCGAATCGCCTTTTATTTTCTGGTATCACTATCGATCGAGCGGGTATATGGAGATTATGTCCGAGCCTCACAAGAGTCAGATGCAGCTTCTGGGTGGATGGATCGACCGGAACTATGGGCAAATCTATCAGCTCGCTGAGAAGCAGTTTTCTCGAGGTCTTGTCTCCGCCTCGACGATGCCGTTTTTCGTCAAACCTGGTGAAGTCTTAGTCTCATACGACCCTAAAGGTATACAGGGCTACATTTCTGAGTCTTGGGTAGCCCGAAAAGACCCCTCCTGTTTATCGGGTCGGGGAAAGGATGGAGAAAAAAAGAAAGCAACATGGAGTATTAAATGCTGGTCATACTCATACAATGGCCGATTTTCCCGTTCGTCCTCAGATTTACTCATTGAGTTCGAGTGCGGTGATGATCATTCAAATATCGATATCGCCAAGCTACAAGTACTACCACTTCGGCTTGCTACTGATGAAATACGCATAAAGCTTGAACGCCGTGGTCGGATGATGTGGGTATGTCGCAGTCGGAAACTTGTTGCTTACGACGACAAGGCCAACCTCTATGGAGTGAGTTGAACAGAGTGATGCGGCTCCATGACTATATACACCACGCTCGAATAATCAAGCTAATGTTGCCTTAGAATGGAGAAAGGTACATGGTTGACTTCGCTACATACCAGTCCCTACATCCGAAGACTTCCTGGTCAACGGACAGACATGGTCTCACCAGGGATGAAATTTCTAACGAAGTTATGGAATGTGACGAGCCTCCGAAAGTCCCCGAGCTGCTGGTGTTTCCAAACAAGGTCAAGGGATACAGCCTCCGGCAAAAGACATGGGGTAAGAGGAAACAAGGACGCAACTTACTAAAGTTCGGACTGAGGATGGCTAACTAACGGTCTGGGTAGATGACCTTGACGTCGACTTAATGCACAACGTTGCGTGGGACAAGATAGCCTTCAAAAACCTCGTCATCGATGATGAATCTAAGGACCTAATTGAAGCTCTTGTCACCACCAAGCTCGAGACGGAACAGGGCACCGATCTCATCAAGGGAAAGGGTCAGGGACTGATCATCCTGCTCCATGGCGGACCAGGAACAGGCAAGACATTTACCGCCGAAAGCGTAGCCGAATTTGCTGAAAAGCCTCTCTTCCGCGTAACATGTGGCGACATTGGCTCCAAACCGGAAGCTGTCGAGAAATACCTCGAGTCCGTGCTACATCTCGGCAAGATCTGGGACTGCGTGGTATTGCTGGACGAGGCGGATGTATTCCTCGAGCAACGGACCCTTACCGACCTCGAGCGTAATGCACTGGTATCGGTATTTTTACGCGTGCTCGAGTACTACGAGGGCATTCTTATCCTGACCTCGAACCGCGTGGGAACATTTGACGAGGCCTTCAAGTCACGCATCCTGCTCTCGCTACACTACGAGCCTCTGACGAAGGGGCAGCGACGCAAGATCTGGAAGAATTTCTTCGACCGGCTCAAGACGCTCGAGGAGGATGAACAGGTCCGCGAAATCGTGGGACCCCTTGGGCCAGGGTCATCGCGAAAGCGAAAGCGCGAAGATGAGGAGTCCAAGGGAATAGACTTCGGAGAGATCGAGTGTTGCCTTGCAGAGCTGGCGGAAGAGGAGATGAACGGTCGGCAAATACGCAATGCTATTACGACGGCGCGCCAGGTGGCTAAGTTTAAGGGGGTTAAAATGTCGTCGGCACACTTGAAGCAGGTCATTAGGGTATCAGGATACTTCGAGGCGTATCTGAAGAAGGTACAGGATGGCTACACTGATGATCAGGTGGCACGGGGAGAAGGGATTCGATGAAATGTCGCTCACAGAATGCATCCATATATATTTACCTGGACGGTTAATCTCTTTCTATTGATTTCTGGCAACTAAATGATGAGAAAAATCAACATGGATCGTCTTCTAAGTGCGCATTTTAAGCTCTTCGTCCTCAAGACCGGCTGGAGGATTCAACTGAGAACAATAAGAATGCTCGTCGTTGCCTCGATCTTCATCTTTCGGTCATGGTTATATAAGCAAGCTCTCGAATGGAAGTGCGTTCAAGTCAAGACCCCCTACAAACCGGCCAACTAACGTCCTTAATTATCCTTTGCATGTGATTGTCTTTTGTTTCTGCCGTGCTACACCGCTTCCTGCAACTGGACCGCGGTCACGTCGTGACAGAGTGTTCCTACTTTTAAGACTACTAGTAAACTTTTCGGTGTGTTATTAGATATTAAGTGTTCAGTATACAGGAACTCGAAGTGAATTCGTGTGGAATACTTAATTTTGAAACTAGTTACTTAATGAAAGTGCTTGAAAGTAATTCGCTCCTCCTCTCCGCCTTCGGTCCACCATAGTTATATTCCACGTATAGGCGTCTCCCTGCGAGACGAAGGGGAAGGGGAAGGGTTAACCCTTGAGTTAACCCCTGACCCAACCCTCATTTATCGAGTGTCCTTCGCCTACGGTATTTGAGAGAGCAAATACCGGGGAACCGCCCCAAGTCTAGCGTACTGCTCGCTTTGTTGGAGCATCATGCAGAACATCTTCTCGACTTCCACAGTAGTTAGCTTGTTTGCATCGTTGCATTCGTTCCCAGGGTTGGCAGGAAAGTGGAGGTCAACGCGAGCTCGGGTCGCCTGACCCGGCTGGTCTTTGACTGTATCCTCCATCGTAATGAAGACGTCGTTCCGAGTGCCGCTACTCTTGAATCCGACCGTGTTGACATTGCAGATATTGGTGCCAATAGCGCTCAGCTGTTGTCGCGAAGCACAACCCCCCGACTGCGCGTTAAACAGCAGTGATCCGCCGGTACCTGGCCCTGCCCGGCGGAGCTTAGGGCCGTCGGAAGGCCCATCGTGCTGCCACACGACCTGGCCATAGTGTTTCGAATACTTAATCACCCAGCTTTCATTCCGCAAAAATTTTGCCCCCTCGAGAGAATAAACCCCAGGTTCGAGAGGCGGAGACGAAGGACCCGGGATGTCAGGGACAACGGAGAGGTCAATAACAACGGTTTCAGAGCAAAGAGAACGACCGAAGATTGGCAAAATGCGAGGGCGAGTGTTGCGAGTTTCGAACTGAAAATCATCGTGAAGGGGTTTGCCTTGATGAGGAAGGGTCTTGATGAAAACTTATCGACGATTTACTGCTTGTAGTGGTGATGGAAGCTTGGGTGGGATGTGTTGATGTTGGCCTGTTTACAGGACGGGCACGGAGGATTATATATACGCACTTGTCCCCATTCGCTCAGCCATCTTCAACGTCTACGGCCTAATGTTTGAGGGCAAGATAAACGGCGGCAAGGCGATGATGATTTTTGAACTCTGTATGGAGATTGTTAGGTATTAGCCTTCCGCTGCAGCCATTGCAAATCAGTAAGCACTAACTAGACGAGACCTGCATGATGCTAGAAGGTAAAAAAAAGAAGAGAGAGGTAGAGTGTAGTCCAAACTGATCGGCCAGTGCCTAGACCCCATGTCATCTTGGCTCGGGGTTGTCCATTTTGAGCCAAATAACCACGGCGATTTAGGATCGACTAATCGTCGTCAATGTTGCTGTTCTTTTTTCTCCGGCATGTGGGTGTCGTTGCAATCGTCTAGTTAGCGCTTACGTGATATATCAGTTATGACCGAGATCAAAGATAACATTGGCTCCTCGCTGGCGCTGTTGGTGACTGCAGTTTGCAAACCCAATTCGCTAACTAGACGAGCCTTGCATGATGCCGGCAACAAGAATAGCAATATCAAGCAACGATTAGTCGGTGTCTAAGCCGATGTTATTTTGGCTCGGAGTTTTCCGCTTCGAGCCAAGCATGCGACCTTCGTCTAGAGAACCAAACATCGAGGGCTTCCCTCATCGCCACTTTATAAGGATCCGACTGGGTTTGGGAGTTAGGTCATGCTGCATCTTCCGTGTAGCTTCTCCTCCACAACGAAATATTCTCAACAATACTCTTCAGTGAAGCGTTTTTGCATAACGAGTCTTGATTTATTTGCTTATCTTATATTAGAAGTTATTGTTAGGTTGCTAGTACGGAGTGACCCTCGAAAACTGGATCTTTAACGCAGACTGTAATGGGACAAAGGCTGGAGCCATGACGCCGCCCATCAACCGGAAGAAGAAGTTTCACCGGCGAAGCAGGAACGGTTGTGCAGCCTGCAGGAAGCGCCATATCCGCTGCGATGAGAGGAAACCGTTCTGGTAGGTACCCAATATTGCCTCATCTGGATAGTATCCGCCAGACTATTGGAGCGCCAGATCGAGCACTAACTCTAGTGCAGCACGTGGTGTCTCCAAAAGGGTAGCCTTTGCGAGTACCAGGAGGACCCAGGCTCTGGGGCCCAGGCCAAATACCCGGCTCTGCTGCCAAAGTGCTCCGTTAGTGACATGACACCCAATCACCAGCTGGCCGGTTATGCGGTTGAAATGCCCGCCGAGTCGAGATGGCTATTCCACCAGTGTAAGTGTACTTTCTTCCTGCCAGCACTACTCCAATTCCAGGTTATATAGACACTCGACAACTAAATTCTTCAATAAGTCTCTACTTTTGCCTTCCATGGGCCGAAGGGGGTAGAGCGGGGCCAGAATAATGCGGCGTAAGTAGCGATAACATATAATAAACGCACCAAGTTGGCCCGCCTGCATGTATTCGCTAAAACAAATAACAGAGTCATCAGAGCCCTCTCAAACCCCAGTGCTCTACACGCTAGTCTCGTCCTCTCAGCCTGCCAGCTTGCCTGGATTACAGATAGTGTACCCCGAATCAAGGTTGCGTATTACTACCATAAAGCGGCAGCGTACCGAGCCATCCAAGAGCAGGTTTCCGATCCTTTCAAGGCCACCAGCGATCTCAATCTGACGGTTATCGCAATGCTCGGAACCGCGGAGGTACCTCTCCCCCCCACCTCCCCCTGGTACTATGTAACGAAACTATTCCGGGGTAGACGTAACTTATTTATTTTTCTTTGTAGGGGTGTGTCGGGAATTTTGATCTTGCAGTCACCCATATAAAAGCCCTCCAAAACTTGGGAAGCCGCCCAAAGTTCCGTGGGAGGCCTGGCCTCCCTCAGCGGATGATTGCTATGTAAGTGATCCTCACCTCAGATGCGTCTACCATGTGCCTACTGGAACTAACTCATCCCACGGCTTAGAGCGAGAGATAACTTCCAGAGAGGCAAGAACCTACATCTCCTCTCCGACATTGTCCACGACACGACTATCCTAGGCCTTGTCTCCATCTCAGCCTACCCCGACCCCTCCACCAACGCTAAAGGCGGCGACGGCTACCGCGGGACATGTGCACAACCTAAAACACCTGGAGAGCAAGCGTGGGTCAAGTGTGTCAAGGACTTGGACCAAACCCCTACTCGCAGATACTCTCCTGGAATCGGCAACGCGTTCAGCCGCCACGTCGACCGCAGCAAGACGGCCTTCATTACATTGTTCATGTACCTTTACGCTGCTCTACCCCAGTTCAATCTCGAACCCGCCTTGACGTTTTGGTTGTTAGAGCAGATGAGCTGTGATGTCGAGGATAAGGAGTACGCCATGGTGGCAGGCATATGGAGTAGCCACTTTTGGATATGGGCTGTTATGTTTGGTGCCGCTGTTGCGTCTGCCTGTAAAGTTAATGCACCCGCTGAAGAGGAGGAGCTACGCAAGTGGAGGGCATTT
Organism: Scedosporium boydii; assembly: GCA_002221725.1. Taxonomy (NCBI): domain Eukaryota; kingdom Fungi; phylum Ascomycota; class Sordariomycetes; order Microascales; family Microascaceae; genus Scedosporium; species Scedosporium boydii. The sequence goes on along the minus strand of NJFT01000363.1, from coordinate 2,712 downwards.
TACGATGAGAAGATGAGGTTCTTTGCCGAAACCATCAAGTCACGCAGGTGGCAGGATATCCGGTGCGAGATTTGGCATCCTGAGTCCGAGAAGGGCCTCAATCTGGACGGCGACTTGAGAATGCTGTGGGTCGAGGCTGTGGGGGTGGAAGATGAGACTTGGGAGACTCTTCCTAGCGATGTCTAGAAAAGGCTTCGGCAGGCTAAGGTACGGAGCTCCGTGGGTCTGGACGAGGTAAACTCTCTTTCCTAAGCCGGAGAGGCTACGTACACCGGGCTCCTGAAGTGTTCCGTTTCCAACCACTAGAAGGCTCCTGGGCGTGTTGGATGCGGCGCATTCGGTATGTAGTAAGTCTACGGAACGCGGGCGGATTGAAGGAAGATGCTACGGTCGTTAGAGATCACGATGAGTGAACATAGGATACTACTGTCACCCGGAGTACATTAACTTCCGTTCCTTGTATTGTAGAATCGCAGGAGTGTTGAACCTAAGGGATGCTCAATCTAGCGCTAATCGCTAATGATATCAGCATTATTTCCATCGCCTATGTAGACCTATTCTTTTAGGGGCATATATAGTATGCCAACTTAGCCCCTCGCAACGCATATCATCCAACGCTAGTGTTATCATGCTACAATCATCAAGGCCCTGATTACTAGAGGCGGGTGAATGACTCAAGTTCGTCTACTACTACCGGGTGAGGTGGTGGAGGGAAGGTCGATAAGAAGTTGGAGTGCGATTATATGATATTAAGCCGCCCTCCGAAATAGCTCCCATGTATCTTCGAGAGGGTGTGGGTCAGAACGAAGGGTCCTGGGTCCAAGCAGCCGGCAGGCTCGAGGTTAGGCTGATATGGTACGAAGTGCATGCATAGTTCGCATATACGATTTGACACCTAGAGGTCAAGTGTTCGCAAACAGCGAAAATTAACAAGACAGCGTCAGGGACTCGGGGCTATGGTGAATAGACGAAAGGGGCAGCTGCGGCTAAGAGAGCTGTCCACAGCCAGTTTGGACGTAGTGAGACCAACTACTATAGTCCCATATCTACGCGATCGTCACCTTGCGTGTCACCCCACAGTCAGATAGGTCCCGATCAGTCGTCTGCGATGGTTGACCGTAATTTAAATAGTAGTGGAAGCTCGGGTATGCCGCATTAGTCCTCGTAGTGGATGAAGGAAAATGCAAGGTGCTCGTTGCCTCTGAAAAGCGTCAATGCCATTGGTCAGCCAGACGAACCATGCGTCGGTGGTAAACTACGAAGTACTTCGTACATTGCAGGCTCATTTCAGCTCCCAGAGAAGACAGTTCCAGGCACGTGATGCAATTTTGAGCGACTGAGAAACGGCAACTTCCGTCTTAGATTCGTTGCTCAAGCTGAAATTACGTCGCGACAAGTGACATCGTGACACGCTCTCCAAATCTCGAGTCTCGAATCTGGACAGCTAATCCCACCTCAGACTCTTCAACCCATCCCTCACCCCTTTGACCAGATTTCCATTCTGCAAAACCCATCGGATATATACAACAAACACTATCCTAAACTCCAAAATGACGCGCGCACAGCAAACCGTCTCTATTGGCCTCCTGGTCACCTCCGTACGCTCCCTTCCCCCCTGTCCCCAAGAATGCGATCGACAACAGACATTGATCTCAACTGACCACCCTCCATAGCTCTACCTCGCTCTCTACTTCAACCTCATTCCCATCCCCGCCACAATCCAGACCGAAATCGTCCCCGTCGTACGTACCATACCCTCCTCGCCCGAAAAAGGGGGCGGATTTGCCATAAAGCTAACCAGAACTTCACCAGCTCCCCTTCTGGATCCTCGTCTCCTTCGGCGCATACCTTCTCTTCAAACTCGGCTGGGGAGTCCTCACTTTTAACGACGTGCCTGAAGCTCATAAGGAACTCATGTTCGAGATCGATGAGGCGAAGAAGGACTTGCGGACTCTGGGCGTTGATGTCGACTAAGTTGGCTTCCATATATGGAGGTTGAGATGAGGTTGGGTTTGGCGAGGAGGGGAGGAGGATTAATGTAATGTTACCTGGGAGATTTTTCGTGTACAACAGTTCTTATAATACGGGCGGATGGGAATCTAGACGGAAGAAAACAAAAAAACAAAGGACAATGCCTCAACTCCGCGGTCTATCGTTAAGCGAGCCTTGGCCCTTTTGATCCCAATCCAAACTCCGCCAATGCGTAATGATACAATTCCCCGTGAACGCTCCTTTCCCAAGACGATTAACCCCGCCAAACCTATTCTTCCCCTCCTATAACCCCCCACCCTAGTCCTCGTAAACAGTCAGTGTGGTCGCATCCGATGTCTCTTCATCCCGCTCAATCGACTGCATTATACCCCCAACCCCTTCCCAAAATGCACCATCCGCCTCTCTAGTCGTGGCATCAGCCGTGGCAACGACCTATGCCGCCACTACATCCCGAGCCTCGGGCGCATCAGCATCGTATCCCACCAGGGCGACTACCCTCCTCACGGCAGCCATGACGTCGCTCGTTCCCCTGACGTAGTCGTCAAAGATCTGGGGTACCTTTGCCAGGACTCCGTTCCGATCCCCCCTGTGCCCTGTATCAAGTAAGAAATGTTAGTAGACTGGCCAGTAAAATGCAAACAGAAGCCCCAAACAACTTACACCGACCCGGCATCCCAACCGCAACAGAAATCTTACTCCTCGCATCCCCCGTCCAGCCAA
>NJFT01000362.1:0-23843 GCA_002221725.1 Scedosporium boydii | reverse complement strand
ACAAAAAAAAAAAAAAAAAAAAAAAAAAAAAGTCAAGAGGTTGAGCAAAAGCACTGGCCAGGCCAAGGCATCTCACGCTTGACTTGCTGGCCAGGCGGGGAAGACAAACATCAAGCCTACAGGCTCCTTCGTAGCAGAGTGGACACGACACTAGCAGGTGCGGATGGATGGGTGGGTGGGTGGGTGCCAGTGAAGTGGAACGCTCACCAAGCAGTGCCGAGAGCGACTGATCAAATCAGAACAGCCAGGATGCTATTACTACGCAATGATATCAGATGCTACTCCGAGGTGCGAAGTTCCGCATCATAAGTTTATGTAGAGAGATGAAGATCAATGGAGTTCGAAGGGAGGAGAGGGCGGAAAAGTACACAGCCGTGCCTTTCCTCGCCTTTCCTTGCCTTGATCCTTGATGCCTCCCAGTTCCTTTGCCGAAGTTACACTCCCGAAAAACACTCGGAAGGCGGAAAGAAAAGTGGCATGTTCTTTTTTATCACGGAACAAAAAGAATGTTTTGAATTTTCTTTATTTTTATTTTTCTTAAAAATATCGAAGATACATGTTGATCTCTAAGCGAATGTGGTGAAAAAAAAATAGAAACGAGTGACCGGATTAAATTGCTCCCATCCGAGTATCCCGTTCAAGTCTCCGCTCATCGTCAACAACAGCGAGGGTCCTCGCGTTCCCTCTTCTCAATTGGATTCAACTCCATAATCTGGTTGGTAGCCGCGTGCCGTCTAAAGTGTAAAGATAAAAAAAAAAAAAATCAAATGGAACAAAAAATGTTTCCCGATGTCCTGGTCCGTCCCAGTTTGCTGTGCTTCGTACCCCGTTTATCAATATCAAGATCCCACCGTCGTCAAGGTACACACACACACACGCACACACGTTAGAGCTCATCATCATTCTTGGTCGGTACCTTAGCCGAGTCTTCCCTCTTCTTCGTTCGCGTTCTGCTTCTTTGTGTGCTTTTCAAACACTGTAGCCTTTTCCCAAGAACCCAGGACACCGTATAACCCAAGCATAAAAGGACAAAATAAAAAATGACAAAAGAAAATAATAATAAAATGTCGTCAATGATCGACAGCGAAGGAATCAACCGACCGACAGTGAGGCGCTGCTGGGCTGCAGGGGCAGCAGGTACCGCCAAAGCCTGAATGGTCAAAGCTCGAGGTGGTGCATTGTGGGATTTGCTGCCAAGCAGCAAAATAAAAAAGCGCAAAATCCTGCAGACAGGCGGGTTGCCCCCACACGCTGAACCACTGTGGTGTTCGTATTTTTCGAGTTCCAATTGAATGGCATTTTTTTTTTTCTGCAATTGCTTGCTTGATCTGTGCAGCGCTGAGAAAAGTCTGAGCTGTGGCTTTTTCTCTCTCTTTTGCGCATTGCAACTCGATGGATACGATCCATCATCTCCCCCCCCACTGTCATGCAGTAGTTTAAGGCGTAGAGGAGGCGTTGATCCCCGGGGTCCCGCCCAGTGAGAGAAAAAAAACACCTTGTTCTTTCTTCACCAGGGCCGGCTCACCCTGAACAAGCGAGCCCACATATCTCTCATCCTGTGGTGACCTTTAGCTTCGGGGGTAGGTGCAGGGGTAGGAGTAGCTGTCGGAGTAGACTCGGCAGTGCCGGGGGCAGCGACGGTCGCCGCCGCCGCGGGAGCGTCTCTTTCGAGGCTAGCCCTAGCCCTCTTGAGATGCTCGGCGGCCATCTCGCTGCCCTTGGTATGGCGCTTCTCGCTGGTCGCGTTCGTGCGCTTGTGACCGTGATGACCGGGTAGTTTCCAGACGATGTTGAACCGCGTAGCCATGCGCGGCGGGGGTTGGTCTTCCTCGTCGTCCGAGTCCTCGAAGAAGGAACTCGGTTGAGAATCTTGCTGGTAAAAAGTCGGGATGGGAGGGAGAGGCCTGTTGAGCCACGAGGGGAGGTTGCACGCCGACGCGGTGGGCGAGACGGTGGTGGACGAGGTGGCTGAAGAATTACAGTAATAAGAAGACGCCGTAGAGGAACTAGTGCTAGTGGCGATCGTGGGACTCGTGGGGATGTGCTGCGTGGCCCTGGTCGGGAGTGGGGGTGGCCTGGATCTAGACTTGGATTTGGATTTGGACTTGGGCGACAGGGAGTGGTCGAGGTCGATGGATGGCCTGGTCGTTGGCCCGTGGTAAGAAGTGGCAGGCCGGTCCTGTAGCGTATGCTTGAACGGGAGGGGTTCTGGAGCCGTCTTTCGCCCATGGGACTTCTTGCGGCCGGTGGCGGCGGTGTTATTAGGTGAAGTGGGAGGAGATACTCTGAATTCAGGTGGGCTTGTATGAAGGGTTGAGACCGAAGCGGAATTCCTGATCGGGGCGCCCTTGGATACCACACGGCCTGTTGGGGGGGAGGGGAAGAGGGAGGTTACCCTTTGCGGGATCTCGAGAGGTCGTGGGAAGAGAGAGTAGCCGGCGTTGGCGGATCTTAGACAGGAAGTCGAGGGCCGGTCCTGTTCTTGGTGGTGGAGGTCGTCCTGGATGTCCCATGGCTGTTGGCCTTCTCTCCAGAATCGGATGGTGTCTGCCTTGGTGTCCTCCTTGGAAGGGATCCTAGACGGGCGTGGGGAGCGGGGGATGGGAGTAGTAGACTGTCGTCCTCGGAGAGGGAAAGTAATGGTCTCGTCGTCGTCTCGGGTGCTGCAGCGGGATGCCGCATCGTTGTGGCGGTTCTGCTCTGCTTGTTGTTGCTGTTGTTGTTGTTGCCGCTCCTCCTCTAGGTAGTCCTCTTCATCGGGGAAACGAATTTGACCGGACCAGAAGGAATCCCATAGCTCGGCCGTGGACGTTTGGTATTGGTAGTCGTCGTCCAGGGAAGAGACCGACTCGGTCTGGTCGTCCACCACCAGCTCGGGCGCCGAGTCGTCGGAGAGCAAGGACCAGAAGCTGAGGTTCAAAGGCGAATCCGGACGAGGCTCCATGGGGAAACTTCCCGGTATAATCGAACTCTTATCCATCGTTATCGTCATGGTATCACTCATATCAGTTGGCATGTTGCCACTCGTGTCGAAGACCAACGGCTCCATGGTTTTGCAAACAAAGAAGGGCTCAAGGACCGTTGTTGTTAGTTAGAGTCTTCTTTATTGCCTCTTTGTTTTTTTGTTTCGTTCTCTCGGGGATACAAGGATCAGGCGAGATTGTTGTTTGTGGGGGAAATGAAGAAAAAGAAGAAAGTATATATATCCATAAACAACTGGAGATGATATATGGGGTTCTTTTGGAAATGTGGATGTTAGTCGGGGCTGGTGACGAGGGGAGTGAGCCCAGAAGATATATTTGTCTGTCTTACACAAAGTATCGACTTTTTGACTATCCTACGAAGTACTTGACTCCTCCACTCCCCCTGTGGATACGCGCATCCTTCGAACGAAGAAGCGTCCCGGCATGGGGCCTTGGGATGGGGCGTTCTAAGTGGTACCAGGAATAAGAAAAAAAAATTGAAGTGTTCCAGACGCGACTTGCATATGGAGCCGAGCGAGGATGGCAGTGGGAAGGTGGCTCACATCTGGTGTGACTGGAAGTACTTTGACGAGAATCGATGGAGGTTAGCTCCGAGGTACGAAGTACATATCGCCTGAGTACCGGATTACCTCTTCTCTCGCAGACGGCAGCTGCAGGACTATTGTCACTGGTACGTGTTTCTCGCAGGATCTGAACTTGCGCCATCTTTTTAGACATGGGGTCTGGGGGGCTTTCAACGACGCAAGCGGACTAGCCTCTTTTATCTCTTTTTTTTTTTTTTTTTTTTTTCTTTCTTCTTTCTTTTTCAACCGACAAGTACACTACGAAGTACTCCGAGATGGTACAAGCATACTTCGTGCAAGCACGAAGAAGACTCAGACTGTGAGACAGGCGACAGACGCAAAGATGGTGGAGCCCTATGAGGTACGGTGCGAGATGCGAGATGTACAAAGTTGTGTACTCTGCGCTCTGTCGTATATGCTCGGTGATGCATCCTTTCCTCCTCTCCACAATGGCCCAGTCTCTTCCCCATCACTACCAGCCAAAGCTAGAGAGGATCGACGCGGGGGAACGACACCGACGAGAGGACCGAGGATACAGGAAAAAAAGAACATCCACTGATTGATCAATGCCTCTCTTCCCTAGCCTCCTCGCACTAGGAAAAAAACCGAACGACCAGCCCCGGCCCTTCCCTTTGGTACGTCGTGTTGGTGCTGGAGCCCCTCGGGACCATCCACTGGCCCCTGGTCGACGACGACCCAAAGGTTCGTAGGAAGTAGGAAGCAGATCCCGTGTGCCTTGCATGGGTCATCCCAAGTAGCGCCATTGTCTAGGTTGCTAGCACCGGGCTTCGGATGCCCTTCCGTGGCATGACATTGGCAGTGGCAGAAGCCGGGCTTGAGAAGTGCCGCCCATCTCTTTCCTTTTTCGCCCGCCACCCCTCACTTTTTTTTTTCTTTCTCTTTTTTTTGGACAGGCCTACCTTTGTAAACTGGTTCGATGCAAATCTGCGACACCCGATGGGATTTTTTTTCTTATTTTCTTTTTCTTTTTTTGTCTTTTGTCCCCTGTTCCGTAGCTGGTACGAAGTACCAAGTCGTGAGAGAATGACGTGGAATGCGGCGGCTTCCTGTGCAGCGCATAAGGGGAAAGGTCACCAGCTGTACAAACCCCCAACGACTCCAAATTCCAGGACAAGTCAAATCCGGCTACTACGCATTACTTCCCGGCTCCTATGACTGCATCGACCACAGTCAAATTTTATGCTGTGCGATGTTGGAATGGAGCGGACACAAATATTGAAGGATCGTCATTGCCCTGCTCTGCCTTGCTTCCGTTGTGCGTATCTTGGATGGATAGAGCACAAGGAGAAGGGGGCATCTTTACAAGTATGTAAACAACCCTTGTCAACAAACAAGAGGTGGCTGCAAGACAATGGTGTGAGAGTGCTTCTTGTTCTGTTTGTGTGCAATTGTTTGTGTCGTCTACGAAGTACGGAGTATGTTACAAATCAATATTGACGCAGGAGGCTCCAAGATTATCCACATAAGGAGAAACATTGACTGTGGGAGCTTCAACCGCACACAATCAGAGGATCTATACCCAAAAGGAACAAGAGAGCCATCTGTCACACCTGTTGTGCAGCATCACTTTATGCCATCAAATTATCGATGCCCTTCTTATTCAGTTCGGTGGAAAAAGCAAATCAGCATTACTTCGTACTTGTAGCGTATTGCGTAGTGCGCATTGCGCAGTACGATGTAGTAATTAGTGAATGTGAATGTACTTCGTAGTGTGCGAGCCAGCGTAGCATTGGGATTTATGACCATTCATAGGCATCAATTCATCAAATTCGCTCTCTCTTGGCTGGCCAGCCTGTCGGAATCGAGGCCCCTTGCTTTAGCGACGGCAATGGTCGAACTAGCCGGAACCAGAGCCTCCAACGGTGGAGTGGGTGGACAAGTCGGCGTTCTGCGCACAGAGTCCGCCCGTTCCCTTAGCCTACTACCGAGGTCATCGAGCAAAAAACTAGTTTAGACTATTTTTGTGTGAAGGATGGGAAAGATTGGGTCCCAAAAGAAAAGAAAGAGAGGGAAAAAAGTTGACTGTCTCCAAGAAGTGACTCCCCACCCAGAAATACTTGTACGCACACCCCCAAGAAAGGACCGACTGCACTAAGACAAGAAAAAGAAAGAGAAGGAAACCCTGAGAAAGTGAGAAAGAGGACAAGCAGGTTTACACAGACACACACAAACGAATTGAGCTGTTCTGGAGACGGGGAGGTGAGCGAATCGAGATGGATGCAGACAAACAGTGGTTTTGCAAAAGCAAGATTTCGGTATCAGAGACAATTGTCCAGGTCGAGAGTCGCTGCGATTCGACGGGGAACAAGCCCTGCCTACTTCCTACAACTTTCATACATCCACTAACAGTCTACATCTGCATCCAAGTACTTTATTGTTTGATGTGCCACCATTGAACCCTTCCTTGAGCCCCTTCCTTGGGACCAAGAGCGAGTCCAGAAGTGACACCCGCTTTGGCATGTGCTGGAGAAGAAAAAGAGAGGAGAAAGGAGGGGAAAACGCTTCCTCAGGCCCGAAAGAGATAAGCAAACGTCGATTTGCGGCCCCAGAAGCCTCAGGCTAGTACTGACTTGTCTGATTTCTATGGAAACCACAATGGTTCGAGAACAAGCGTGACTGCTAGGCTCTAGCTAATATACGTTTGTTATTATTGACTTACCTCCCCCACAGCCAGAGTATGAGGCGATGAAGAACGCGGCAATCACCGTGGCTTGTTTGTGAAGAGTCGCTTGCCGGCCTTCAGCAATGGGCAGGAAGAGGACAAGCACCCTGACTCGGCTGGACTCGATCGGGATGCGAGGCAATCGAGCTGAGATTTGATGGTCCCCACAGCCGCAGTGGATCTCATCACGAGGCAAAGGAGCCCAGCAGATGGGAGATGAGGCGAGAGGAATGCTTTTCATCCCCCATGACATCCTTGACACGGCAACAGAATTGCTGTGGCGTTTCACTAATTATAGAGCCGTTCCAGTTGGAAATGTCTGTTCTCTCTGCTTATCTCTTTGGGGGATAGAGTCGAGGTTCGTGGTGTGAGAGAGAACATTTGTGAGGAGCCACTAGGCCCTCTGAGGCTTGGTGTTGGAAGCTCTGGGGGGAAAAACGTACGGTGGCTTTTGGAGCTTATATCAACCTTCCAGGGTCACACGACGACGCTCTGTGGCGTTCCCAAGTTGGGGGAGGGAGATGGGCGATGAGATTGGATGGACTTCCTTTTCACTGACATCTTTCGTCCGCATGTAACTGAAGGATGGGATCTTGGCGCTCACGATCCGAGGCTGATGTCACGCATCCGGTGTGTTTAATGACGGCCCATTTTTATTTTTTATTTTTTCTTCTCGTTTCGTTTTTCGAGACGTTTGCCTCTTAGCGCCCCGAAGAAACAGAGAGGATGCGCTTAACCTCGACGGGCGCTTCATGGTAAGATTTTTCGCAGACCAAAAATTAGCATTCGGGTTACATGAAGTGATGGAGGCAAAAGATTAATCCCGTGTTACTTGCTGGAGCATAAAATCATCAGTGGTGATATGATGGATATTCCTAGTGTCTTTCACCGACGATGTGGCACCTTGGAGAAAGGTAACTGATGTCAGGTTCAAGATTAGGAACTGGACTTTCTCTTCTTGAAATCCCCCCAAATCTTGAAATCATAACAAAAGCTTCTCTCTTTCCTATCATTGGTCCTTCACAAACAAGGGCCAAGGTCCCAGACTAGTGCAATGCGGAGATGAGATGAATCGTGATGACTCTGTTTCTTCTTGCACACCCGGGGCAGGCAATTTCAACATCTTGCCATTTCCAAGACTTTGCTAGTGCCGCTTCCGAGTTTAAACCACGGTATTCCCCCTGCCAATGGTCTCATCTACTCGATTTTGTGCTCGATATTCAAGCTGGGATACTCGGCCGAGCCGGATAAAGATGAAGCTCTTTTCGATCCCTGCCCCAGATGTTCCTGCATCTGCTCCTTCAGATGCTTCTGTGCTTCCGGAGGATTCCGAGGTTAGGTATCGATTGGTGTCTAATGGTCTGTACTTGCACACATTCACCTATTGCATCATCTCAGTGTGTTAGGGTGGTGTATGTGATTAGATGTGATCAGTTGGGAGTAATTTGCCATCTGGAGATGCCAGTTGAGTCCTACCATCAACATCAATGTGATCCATCAGTATTGAAGTCTCAAAAAGCAAAAGAGCAGCTCACCAAACGCGAAAAGAACTCAGAACCTGGACCGAACCCCGTACAGGCAACGACGGGAGCTAACGAACTTCATTTCACTATGGTATATGGGGACCCCAAGCGAGCACGAAGTAAACAGAACCTGATTCATGCATTCCCCGCGTCTTCTTATATTACCATTACTACCTTGTATCATACAGGAGAAAAGCAGATCCATCAAACAATATCCACAATGTAAAAGACTAAGTCCAACCCCACGTGGCCGCCCTAATCCCATCCTCTGCTCTCCTCTCCCCAAACGCAACGTCTACGTCCATGGTCCGCATAATCCCCCTCGTGCAAACCACCCTCCGGCTCCCTGGCCGGATCTCCGTATCAGTGTACCCGAACCCGCCGAGTGGCTTCAATACCAGACTAGAGTCGGAAGGGTGGTCCTTGGGAATGTGACTGATAGCGATGCTGCTGTGGGATAGATCTTGGTTTGAGTCTGAATGAGATGGCGGCTCTTCGGGTTGTGGGGATGGAGGAGGGAACCAGCGGCGGAAGAGAGGACCGAGGGTTGGTACGCATGCAGCGATGATGATGAGGCTTGCCTCGATCGGAGTTGTTATCCAGACGACGAGGGGTGCCTGGCCTGGTGACCCAGAGAAGTCATTCCGAAGGAGGCAATAAAGATGAGTTATTGAGATTCCTAGAGCTCTGCTTATTTTGTTAGCCAGATATTTCGACTCTCACAAGCGCTACATATCCGGGAGCTAAGAGGAGGGGTCTCACATTATCCCCAGGATGAATGCTATCAGGATAGCTCTCCGTGTGATCCTCACCATCCTCGCCGCTACGAAACTCCAACCCGAGAGACATAATACCACGACATCTGTTACCATACCCCAACAGGTCCTAGTGACTCTTAGTAGGGATCTATCGACGCACTTCTCTCCTCCGTCTTCCAAGGCTTGCCAGGCTCTCCGGATAGGAAGGCACTGGAACATGGTCGTAAAGAGTATGGTCACCATGGCAAGCAGGATGATGACATTCACAGCGTGGCACGGGATTCGGAAGATGGGCATGGAGGAGGATTGCCGTCCAAGGAGGAAGAAGAGGATGGATGATTTGGCGAGGGATGCGGAAGGTGGGTAGAGGATATCGACGATATAAGCGAATAGACGCCCTCGACTTTCGTGAAATGCCGGCCCATTCTCGTGTTGGATACCGATATATCCTATCTTAAAGACTGAAGGGGGCGGGTTAGTTATTGAAAGGAATATGGATGAAGAGCATCAAATTTATCGAGTTTTTTCTCACTTACACATGAAGAAAGGCCCTGCCGCGGATATGGAGAAGGCCTAGGTTGGCCTGAGTTAATACAGACAAGTATCGGCAATAATATCTTAAGGACTCAGCTTACCACTGCCACAGTAATGATCAAGTCGTCTTTCACCATGACTGTTAGTACTAGTGAGAAGCATATGAAAGGGTTCGGTGCCTTACCTATTCCTAGCCTTCGCCATCTCCATCTCCCAAACAACCGAAGGGCAACACAAGCAGTCGTTAAGCAGGTAAATATGAGAATAATGGCAACCCCCAGATCATAGAGCCGATTGTGGTGAATAGATAGCGGCGCTCTAGTTCCTATTGCCCAGTCCTTCCTCGAGAGACCAGACGCCCCGTCCCGCAGGTTCATCCTCGCGGCATTCGGACGGACTCCCGGGTCGCAGAATTTCCGAGGGGGTAATGCTGTAGGGTGTGCAACGACACTCTGGGCATGGGAAGCCTGAGCTCTCGCCGACCGTCTACGGATAACTAGTCGAAGCTGGAATCTGGGTGAAGAGGGAAGTCCGGCGGGTCGTGGCGGAGTAGCTGTCGCGGGCTCGGTCGGCACTCGATATTATCGACAAGTAGACTGCGAGGTGAGGAATCAAACCACTCTTTATTCGGAGATTTGCGTCGTTAACTTGGTCGAAGCCATATTCGTGTCAATAGACAAACTATCTCCACGCCAAAAAAAAGACGAAATCACAATCGAGAATGGAAGAAGAGAGCCAGAACAAACCAGCCGAGAAACGGTGCGGCAGCCCATCCATCTATTTTAACTCGGCAGATCCATCTAGCAGTCCATGATAGTTAATTACCGTCCTCTCGAGGTGCGGGAAAGGAGGGGAAGGATCAAACACATCGAACACCTTGCCTGCCTTCCCGCGCTTAAATTCGCCTCTACGTGTAAAGTGGCTCGCCATAGGTTCTGCATATTTTCCTCTTTGCGAGCTGCCAATACGAACGGGCTTGCAAGTTTGACACAGACCGCAATCTAGAGACTTAGCGAGTCCCGGGACATATCTTGTCGTGTTTAGAAGAAGTCCGTTTCTCTGCAGGAGCACAACCCGAGGTCTCGTGTGGGCATGCACACGCAACTAAACGAACCGGGAGAGGACTACTGACGTTGGGTGGGAACGAGTACCGTGTTTCTTTCTGGAAAATCACAGAGTAATTGATATGCTTTACTTTGGATATTAATGAGGAGGTGATAGATCCTGGGATCTACTTTCTCGTGGATGTATGCCGATTTGCTCGATCGAAGTCGATGGCGGGAGATCTACAAATACCAGGAATAGGCCGCGCATCACCATTCATACTCGATTTCCTTCTCCACGTACCATCGGTGAATTCATTTTCCTAAACACCATAGCTTGGTAGGGTCGGTACCGTGTCTTACCGACTTGTTGGTCTGGTGGAGGAGATCAATGAAGGGGGGGAATGCCCCCTCCCCAGAAGGTATTTATCCGGAGCCGACTGTTTGATAGTGATGCCCCGAGTTGGGACGCTCTGACAGCTTTGAGGGATTCCGATAGCCCCGATGACTTTGAGGTCACGAGGTCACGACTTCAAGTTTGAAACAAGCTAGAAGGTTGTCGTAATATGGATAGTATGCTGTAACCCGTCATTTCTAAGTTGATCCTCTATGGTTCTCCACGACACTAAGTCCACCCGGAGAGATGGAACGAGATGGCCTAAACTTGCGGCTACTCTGATTGCCCAAGCTCGTGGATCAAATTAATGCAAGGGCTTCTTCGCGGTGTGAAACAAGGCGTACGCTGTTTCGAAGGAAGTTGTTGTACGTTGTGGGAAGGCGTCTTGCTTGTCCGAGAGCATGGGACTAGTCTTCACTCCGTCTTGTCAAATCTGCCAACCATAAGAAAACTGCTATATAATAGCTCGACAAACCGGGAAGACAATTGGTGTAGTCTATAATATATCCCATTCCGTAGAGTAGTCGAGTAAGACAAGCGACGAGCCGTTAAGATGTGCTAGTACAGAGGAAGACACCAGATATTAATCCAATCCTAAGAATCCAGTATGTAATTCTTAAGAGTGACTCGTTGCAATGCGAATGAGGCTTGGTCGGCATGACATCAATTCTACATGTTGCTACTAATTGCCCAACTTTCTATGTACTCCGTAGTAACCAAGAAGAGTGCTCGCGTGGGTGAATCGCATCTATGAAGTCGATATCAACGATCTATTTCCGGCATTTATATTCGCCAAAGCGTTTCGCAGGTAACAACTTCTTTGGGTGTGTTTCTTGTATTGCTTTGCTGTCCAGTCAAACGTGACCTCTCAAAACATCATTGATCAATGACAAAAAGGTAACACTCTCTTCAATTGATCCATGGATGGGCTACCATTTCCCCACTGGGAAACCATTTGGCTGGGACTGGGAGGTGAAGCTTATTTCGAAACATGGTGGACTTGGAATGATGATTGGGCCGGGGAAAATGGACCAAAGCCAGGAACGAGCCGTTGCGACCCGCACCGTCGACGATGTGCGACGAATGATAATGCTTCCAGCTAAGGGAGCTCTTAGGGGCTCTCCCGAGGTAGCTTGGTGAAATTGAGTGATGGTTCCGGTGCTTGAATTGTCAAATCTAGGATTGCTCCTCGAAGCTGAATTTGCTCCAAGAGGGCTCCAAGTCAAAGCACGATCCAATTGTGATTCGTACATTGTTCAAGTCGAACTGTGTTGCTGACATAATACACGACTGCTCTTTCTGTTTCCTGGAAGGTAAGGGCGACGCGTTCCCAAGCCATTGGGATTTACCCCTGATCGCTCTCCAAAAACGGAAAGAGATCATTGGCCGGCCAAAGCCAACGCTTGCCATCTTTGGAAAACGCGACCAGGGTGCCTCTATCCGTGACTAAATTTTCTGTAGATTAGTGTGTACTTTTGCTTCCCAGCCTCCTCCATTTTCCCAGCTCCCCACTTGCGACGCCACCGCAATGATGCGCCTGAGATGCCTCCGCTGTAAGTACTTTACTTGAAATTACGCGTGGGCGAGGAGAGGCAAGCCAAAACGATGGCCTCTCCGCGCCCGTCTGATGATCGTGTCATCATATTGCATTCGCGGCGCAAACCCACGCGATCGTAGAGCTCTGGAAATGAGTCTCTCTCGGCCTGTCGACCAGAATGCTCTAGCGCGCGCACTTTCGGTTCCCACAGGATCTCATCGGACATCGAGCAGGCACCCATAATCGCGACGGAGTATTATTCCTGTTCCCTGGCAAGGTGTGTACTTCGTGAACCCCTGCTGGTTGGACTTGTTTGGTTCCCTCAATCGTCTGCCCTATCCAGAGGACTGGCACGACTAGTCGTACCCGTCACCGATCCTGGGGCGGTTGATATAATGATGCAGCTTCGTACAACTTTATTCATCTTTGATGGTTGAAGCTTGCTTGACGTCCGAAACACACAGGTGCGGGTTTCACGCCATTTGGCGATTCTAGCACTACATACATCTGTACAGGTAAACTCTGCATATTGGCATATCACCTGTCCTTGTGCTGATAGGATAAGGCCTGGTTCCGATTCCGAGCCAGCAGCTGAGACATGGATAACTGATCAGCATCGGGTCCACGGAACCAGTGAAGAAACCGGGCTCTTGATTTCAGAGTGTTTGCACAAAGTGCCGAGTTCGGTCCTTGGTCAATCATACATCGGTTGTGCAAGGGGCAGCAGGTGTCTGCAATCTAATTGATGTATGCCAGGTCCCAGTTGCTGAACCTGAGATGTGGCAGCATCTGCATCGTGAGGACCATCGGAACTACTTTCCTGGAGTCGTCCAAGGATCCATGCAAGGCACCCTGCGCCCCGGGTCGGTCTGTTCCTCTTTTGGCATGTGTAGCTGATTTCCATGCGACGGTCGACGGCGCAGGAAGCAACTGATACGTGACATTGAATTAATGTAATAATGGCACCGCGTTTTTCGGACATTATCCTGAGCTGAGCACTGGAGAGCAATCGGCGCTCGGCGCTGTTACAGTGGGACAGATTTGGAGTGTTTTAGTGTATAAACTAGGACGGCACGCTTCCCTTTGCAGTAATACTACTTCTTGTATGCATCATTGACCCTATCCGTGGGACGTGGGAGGAGTTTAGAGTGTGGAGTATGATCTTCCCGGACACCGCGTACCCTGGTCCTGATACTTCAATCTCGCGGTGCGGTCATCTCCCCATCCTTCTGATTTCCCACCAAACTCTCTCCTCCTTCCCTTGCCTGGTCGTTGATGGCACGGGCTCGGAGAAGGGGAAAAAAAGGAAGAAACAATTTAAAAATAATAGACACGACACGCGTGACTGCAGACCAAGACGCCATATCTCAAATTTCCTTCGTGTATAATAACTCCCTCCCACAAGACTTCCGTCCTTTCGCCCAAATGGTTCTGGTTGTCCCATCGCGATCCCGACCCCCCGATTGTTTTCGCTCTGCTGACTTCTGGAGGACCAGTTTCGCGTCCTCTTCGTCGGCACCTGAGCCGGGCTGGCCCTCCCGGTGCGATTTTGCAGATAGCCTGGCGCTGGTGTGCCAGGGCGCCAGTTGGCCGACTTCTGTTGTGTTGGGCACCAGTTTTGCGCACCGGGTTGCGCAGCTGGGTTGGAAAATTATTTTCCAAATCCCCAACCAGTGAGAAGGTGCATGCGCGAAAGTGAAGAGAAGGAAATGTGTGGTGCATGCGGAATCCCATTCTCTCCGTTACTGATTCATACACCACTACGTCCGACAAATTTCTGAGCGACGACGCATCGGCTTGAAACCTCACCACTTACTCCGAGTCGCAAACCTCGGGGCGGACTTGCCCTCCTAGTTGCGCCTCGACTTGGGCTGGAAGTCCGTCATCGCAATTGACTTTGACCTGTGCCACTCGCACTTTCCTCAAAACTCCCAGTTCTCGGTGGCCCTTCTCGGGTCCGTCCTTCCCCCTGGAAATCATGGTTGCAGCTTCCAAGAAAACTCATTCGATCAATTGAGGAAGGGCGACCACTTTTCAAGGCCGTTTTAAATCTCCTCAAATTTCTCATCTCCCTGGCTGGCCTCTTAAAAATTCCAAGAGGTTGATGTGGCTTGGACAAAGCTCAGCTGTGTCCGATTTGTGTGGTGGGAAAAGCTCCAGGCTCATGCTTTCATACCCATCAATGCTTGCTTGCTCCTGGTCATTTTTGCACAGCAGCACCACCAACACCGCCAGCACCAGTCAAGATTGGACTTCCACATCCGAGCCCAACCACCTTCAACCCCAGCCACGCAGATTTTCGCAACAACCCGAATTGAATTGAATTCCAGGAACCGAACCACCATTTGATCATTCTCCAGCTACTTCGTACAACCACCATAGAAAGGTATCGACAATATTGATCATATTGAGCACTGCCCTTCTTCGACAATTTGAAGAAAATTCTGACTCCTTTTTTCTCTTCTCTAAATTTCTCAGCCCCCAAAATTGTCTCTAAGGACTGAGGACTTGGTGCTTCCTCGCCTCAGAGTGTGCACCACCCTGGTCTTGATCTAGACCTCTTCAGAACAATCCTCACAAAGTCCGCCCTCCCATCGCCCAATCACTGAAATCACTACAATCACCACCAACCACCCTCATAAAGCTCACCAATGTAAGTACCATTGCATGCCAGGAAACTTTCTGATATCAATTTTACTCCTGTTGCATGTTCCTGCTATTTCCAAACCTGCAGAGGGCAATCATCTCACAAAAGTGTTTCCTACAGAATCCATCGCCTTCGCTTCCCCCGCGAGACATCCACCACACACTCACCTCCCCCCAAACCTGTCTTGCCTTGTTGGTAGAGAACCAACCATCTTGACACGATCAAGCCATTATAGTGGCTAGCTATTACCTTTGGCGACTGCAAGACCGCCACAATTAACCCACATACTCCCTCCACGGAGAATCGCCAGCAGCGGAAGCATCTGCCTCAAGCTTACGATCATCCTGAGAGACCTGCTACCTCCTCGTCTGTCCACACTATCCGCCGAACTCCACGCTTCGAAGCCACTCCGAGTCCTCACCCAGAGCTCGATCGTGCGCCAAAGCCTGAGCAAGAGTCCGACCCGGCCAAGCCGCAGCCTCGGCTCGCTCCTTCCCCAGAGATATTTCCCGAGCCCTCCCAAGACCCCGTCGCTCCTGCCCTTGGTCGGAAAAAGGCGAACAAGAATCGCCGACTAGCTCGAAAACTTTCTCAGGAACTTAGTGAAGACGACGACGACGACGAGTCCTCAGACCGATCGCCGTCTAGACAACAATTCCCCCAATCTTCCAAATTTTCGGACGACCACTACGTCCCACACCCCCTCCTTCGAATCTCGAGGCGCACCCACAGGGCTATCCTATTTACCCTCGAGGAAGCGCTCCGAGGTCCCTATTCCTTCACCCCGGACCTTGCTGAAGAGCTGGCAGACATGGCTGACCTACGAGGAGGCCATGAGCCGCCCACATCTAACGGCAACGTCTCTTCTGCTCAGCCCCGCCCGGCTCATACCTCTGCTACCGGCTCCCCGTCTGGCATTCGCAGCCCGCGCATGATCCTTCGGGATCGTAATGCTAGGGAAGCTGCGCGCCGCGCCGAGCAGGAGCAGATTCAGATGGAACGAACTCGTATGGAACAGGAACAGCTACGCCTGCAACAGGCTCGAGCTGAGGAGGAAGCCCGAGCCTTGGAAGAAGTCCAGAGACGGAACGCAGAACGCCGTGCAGCAAATACTGCCGGCACCGCTGCTGGCGGTTCGAGACCCCAGCCGAGCGCCGCTGACAACGTCGCTCAGATCGACCCTTCGAGAAGGCGACAGGATCAGCCGAGAACACCTGAACGAGGAAGTTCTCGTATTCATCAGGGCGCACCCCAGCCCCAACAGAGCCGTCCCGGCCGAACTTCCGCCACAACGGGCCATGCCCAACAACCCCAACAACCACAATTCCCTAGCACAAGCGCTGGCGCCCACTCGTCACAGCAACAGCAGCAGCAGCGCCCACAACAGCACACGCAGCAACACCCCGGAGCGCCAACGCTTGGCGGAGCCGCGTCAGCTTCGAACATTAAGCCACAACCGTCGCAACAACAACAATCATCACAATCTCAGCAACAGCCTCGAACTTCGTTCCCCCACGCCTTCGAACGATGGGAGACACTCTCCGCGCAGTGGGAGGGCCTCACAAGTCACTGGATTCGACGCCTCGAGCTCAATGCCAGCGCCATCGAGTCAGACCCCGTTTCTCAGCAGCTCTCTCGCCAGGTAACAGACCTTTCCGCCGCCGGCGCAAACCTGTTCCACGCCGTGGTCGAGCTTCAGCGTCTGCGAGCTAGCTCCGAGCGCAAGTTTCAGAGGTGGTTCTTCGAGACGAGAGCCGATCTCGAAAGAGCGCACGAGGAGAACGCCGTGCTTGCCGGTCAGGTCGAGGAACTCCGCAATCAGCTCAACGAGGCTAGAAGCAGGACGCATGAGCGGGATAGCGCGAATTCCATCATCCAGAAGCAGCTCAGCGAGATGAAGAAAGAGCTCTCCATCTCCAAAGAGGAGGCCCGCCGCGCTTGGGAGGAGCTTGGACGTCGAGAGCAGGAGGAGCGTGAGCGAACTTTCTCGCTCCAAGCCGGCCAACCTACCATTGTGGGCGGTGTTCAGGTAGTCCCCATGCTTCAAGGAGGCAGCCTCAGTCGTCGCGAGACCACTCGAGAACAGCCTGGCCCGTCGGGCTCGGGAGGAGGAGCAGGCTACGGTGACTATTCCCAGGCACCCTCCGCTCATACCACCACCACCACGGTCGCACCAGAGAGCTACTACCGAACTGCGGCGGCCGAGGCGTCTCAGCCTGGCAGCGGTGCCTATGGCCAGCAGGGCTCAGAGGCTGGCTACAGCGAAGGTGAGTTTTCTCGGTTAGGATAAACCTTTTTCTGTTTCGTCACGTGTAAATGGTTGTTAGGCATGAACTAACTCGTGGTGCCTGCAGAGGACTATGAACCCACTACCAGTGAGGCCGGCACTTATGCGGTTGCTACCTCTGGTGACAGCCAGTGGGCTGCTGCATACGCGAACCAGGCGGATTACACCGGCTCGGGATACGGCTCGGGCTGGGAATCTATGCCTCGTCACCACCATCCCACGAGGCTGAGCGATGTGCTTGAGGAGGAAGAGAGCCGCACAAGCGCAAGCCAAGTCAGCCGTGCCTAGTCATTGGAAGCAGTCCAATCGACCAACGTCTTTGCGCTATTCTTTCTATTATTATCCTCGTCCTTTTAACCCGTGTACATGTGAGACACCATGTCGACATTATTATTATTATTATTACGCCGCACCCTCTTCAAGGGCTTGATTTACGCAGTATTTACCTATCAGGGCGGAAGTCTTTCTCGCCCCCCCGAAATACGCTACCCTCTCCTCCTATCCGTGGTTTTACGAAGCATCGACTGGCACGACACTTGGGAATAGCACTTTGTGTTTTCCATAAGGAGACGCGTTTGACAGTTTACGGTTCTTCATGTTTTCTTATTTCGTTTCAGAGTCGGAAGGTCGGAAGCCTTGTTTTTTCTTTTTTTTTTTTTTTCCCATCTTTGTTGACGCATCTGCATTTTTATGAAAGGGAATTTGGCAGAGTTTGTCTTTAGGGAACGGGTAATTTTTTTTTTCCAAGGAGCCTAGGGTCTCTGTGGGAAGGAGGGTGTTGTCGGTGAACCTCCGAGATTCTTCTCACGGGTGAACTACCAACGCCCCGGCCCCATGGATACTCTGGACTCCGGCCTTGTTGCCCGTTCTCCTTTTCGGCTTGATGCTCATCTCCCCTGTCGTACCGAGGACATTGCATCAGAATTTCATAGGCGGCGCAACAACGGTGAATAGACCGGCGTTGAAGGGAAATGTGCGAGAGGTTTCGTTAGATCCACTGTTTAGGTCTCATCAGTCAGTTTCTGCTAATACAGACTTACGAACCCAATTATGATCCGAGTTGATATCTTTGCTGTGTGAGTGTTTTGTCTTCTTGAGTGTGCCCGGATGTATATATCCACAAACGTACAGCCGGAAGCCGGGATCCTGCAGCTGGCAAAACAAAAGCGCAATGTCCGAGAAAAGTCGAGAATCGCGGCTCAAGACAGCGAAAAAGAACGGCAGAGCCCCTGGTATTCAGGTCACACAAGAAAACGACATGCAGTTTATATCTATATCTATTCCATAAATATAAACAGAACAATGCCAACCACCAAGAGTGGCTCTAGCATGCTCTGTCCACTCTCTCACCCCGCCCGCCCCCCAAAAGCGTTCAATTCTCCGCGATAGCATCTTCAAACTTCTTCCCCGTCAACCTCAAAAACACATCCTTGTACCTCTCCTCGGTAGCCTTGCAAACCTCCTCGGGGAGGACGACACCCTCCTTACCCTGGACCCCTTGCGAAACGAGCCAGTTCCTCACAATCTGCTTATCGAAGCTATCCTGGTCCCTGCCGGGCTCATACGTCTTGGCATCCCAGAAGCGCGAGCTATCGGGGGTGAGGACCTCATCGGCGAGGACGACCTCGTCGGTCTCGTCATCGACGGCGAACTCGAACTTGGTGTCGGCGATGATGATGCCGCGCTCGAGAGCGTAGGCGGCAGCGGCGTTGTAAATGGCGAGGGCGAGGGACTCGACCCTATCGGCGTACTTTTCGCCGATGATGTCCTTGACCTTGCTAGGGTGGATGTTCTCGTCGTGCTCGCCTTGGGGCGCCTTGGTGGAGGGCGTGTACAGGGCGCCGGTGGGGAGCTTCTCGCACTGCTTGAGTCCAGCGGGGAGGGCGATGCCGTGGACGGTGCCAGACTTTTGGTATTCCTTCCAGCCGCTGCCGGCGAGGTATCCGCGAACGATGGCCTCGACGGGGAGGATCCTCAGCTTGCGGACCTGCATGCTCCTATGGCGCAGCCCTGCGGCCTGATCGGCGGGGACGGCAGCGGGGACATCGAGGGAGAGGAAGTGGGTGCGTAGGGGGGAGCCGCCGGGGAGGGTGACGAGGGAGGGGAGGAGGCGGAACCAGTGGGCGGAGGCGAGGGTGAGGATGGCGCCGCGGTTGGGGATGCCGTTAGCGAGGATGACGTCGTAGGCGGAGATGCGGTCGGAGGCGACGAAGAGGAGGGTTGTCGGGGTGAGGGCGAAGATGTCGCGGACTTTGCCGGAGGAGAGCTTTTCGAGGGAGGGGAGGTTGATGGTTGTGAGGGCCATGGTGGGTTTGGGTTGGTGTCGCGACGGACGGCTGGAGGGAGGTGTGGCTTGGAGGAGTAGTTTTTACTCTGTCTCTCTGTCTCTGTGACAGAATGGATCGAGGGAAGATGACTGGGATTGGGGATTGGGGATGGGGACAATTGGAGGTATTTTTTTTCTTAGCTTAGCTCGTACCGAGCTCGGGGGAAAATTTGTCAGTCACTTGTCGATCGATCGAGTCAATGTGACGAAGAGAGATCAATGATGCGAAGGTACGTGAGTACAATACAATGTACGAAGTAGCTGGGTATATAAAAGGCTTTTTTTCAGATATTTAATGACGAGTTTCTATCTCGTTTAAGCTGTGCTGCGGCATCACATCACATCATCGATGCCATTTCCATCCACAAATCGTCTGTTTATCTCCCTCAGAGGGATGCTACAGTGAAGTGGGTAACCCTCTCGTAGTAAAACTGAGCGCCCAAGTGCCAGTCCTTTGCTAAGCTGGATCGAGTCGAGTCTTGATAACATCAACCAAGCTACATGGAGAGCTTGCGACTTTGGCAGGCGCGACTGAGTGAGTGCCTGAGTGCCCCTCCTCGAAGTCGAGGAACTTTGAATTTTCTTGCGATTTTTGGCGGGGTAGAAAAATTGATTGAATGCGACGCGGGGCAATGCGCGGGATACAAGGTACTAAGATACAAAGTACCTCGTAGTGTCCTGTCCATTTCCACCGTCATCTGCATCGCCACCTTTTTCGCCGGCTGAGTCAACACCAACGTCCGTCTCAGTATCACAGCCGAGCCTAGCGAGCCGACCTGGCCAAGGCAGCAATTCATCTTATTGCGTAGAGCAGAGACGCTTTGATATTTATAAGATATGAACAGAGCTCAAGAACGACCCCACGACCTGGACCATTTCCACCAATTCTCATCAACTTTCATCAACGACAACACCATCCACACCCCCTCTATATTCACTCGCCCCACCATGGCTGCCATAGACCAAAAGACAGAAGAGTTGCTTCGGCGGCCAATCTATGGTATCGGGGTCTTCCTTGATAAACATGTCTAAGAGATATTCTAACAGTTGCGTTTCAGTCTACGATATTGCGCCGGAGGTCCTTAATTCTATTACCTTGAGGAATACCTCGGACACATCACTAACCCACGAGGATGAGGGCGAATCTCAAAGTCGGAAAAGTGTATCGCCCTCACCGTCTAGCGATTCTCTCGTGGGCTCGCAGTCATGCTCTCTTTGCTCTCTCTCATTCTCATCACTAGAAGAGCAGAGGAGTCACCTAAAATCCGATTTCCACAACTACAATCTCAAACAGAAGCTTCGCGGCAGCAAACCCGTCTCAGAGGATGAGTTTGAGAGGTTGATAGCGGGTAAGTCGGAGAAAGCGCAAAGATACTATACCCAAGCAGTCCACGGCTAACAGATGTGCTTGGATAAGACCTTGATGAGAGCCTGTCTGGGTCGGATTCGTCCGAGAGCGACGAAGAAGATGAAAGCGATAGCAAGGACTCGATGCTTTCCGCGCTCCTGAAAAAACAAGCTACACTCGCCGAGAAAAATCGGCCAAAGAATGGTGACGGATCCGACGATGAAGAAGAGTCCGGGAAAAAGCCCCGGGGAGTTGCTCCCTTGTTGTGGTTTAGCTCCCCTCTATTACCGAAGAACAACTACTTCGGTCTCTACAGAGCTCTCTTCACTAACGAAGAGCTGAAAGACGAATCGGCCGTCGTCGAGATCATCAAGAAGAAACAGTTAGAGCCGCTATCCATTCCAAAGGCGGCAAAGGATGGAACTCTACCCCAGGTTGCCTACAAGGGCCCGCACATCTTCCTCTGCATGATAGGAGGCGGCCATTTCGCCGCCATGGTGGTCTCTCTTGCTCCGAGGAAAGGAGCCAGCGGCGGCCCTCTGAACCGCGAGGCGACGGTCCTTGCCCACAAGACATTCCATAGGTATACTACGAGACGGAAACAGGGAGGCTCGCAATCTGCCAACGACAATGCCAAGGGCACGGCGCACTCGGCTGGTTCCTCGCTTCGGCGCGCGAACGAGAAGAAGCTGACCGAGGAGGTGCGCGCCTTGCTCCAGGACTGGAAGGGGTTGTTGGACACATCGGACTTCTTGTTCATCCGAGCGACTGGTGTCACGAATAGGAGGACCCTGTTCGGCCCTTACGAGGGACAGGTGCTCAAGGCGAACGATCCGAGGATTCGAGGATTCCCCTTCACTACGAGGCGGGCGACGCAAAAGGAGCTGATGCGGTCGTTTGTGGAACTTACGAGATTCAAGGTGAAGGAAATCATCCCCGTGGAGGAGACGGCGAAATCACAGCAGGCGGCGGAGGAGAAGGCCGCTGCCCCCAAACCATCCAAGCCAGCTCTTTCCGAAGAGGAAGAGACGGCCCTCTTACACACGTCTCAACTGCAGGCGATGATTAGGAGATCAAAGCTGCCTGCGCTCCTCGGGTATCTCAAGACCAACAAGCTCAGCCCCGATTTCGTCTTCCAGCCTCCGGAGCAGAATCACCATGCCCCTACCCCGCTTCACCTCTCGGCCTCGCAAAATGCCGCCGTTCTCGTGACGGGACTCCTGTGCAAGGCCGGTGCGGACCCGACGCCGAAGAACAAAGAGGGCAAGACGGCGTTCGAACTCGCGGGGGATCGACCTACGCGCGACGCGTTCCGGGTGGCGAGGTCGGAGCTCGGAGAGAAGAAGTGGGATTGGGAAGCGGCGAAGGTCCCTGCGGCGCTGACGAGGGCGGAGGCGGAGAAGAGGGGTGAGAGGGAAAGGGAAGAGAGCGAGAGGCGGGAGAGCGAAAGGAGGAAGGCAGAGGAGGCGAGGTTACGGATGCAAGATGGAGCCGACGATAGGAGTAAGAAAAAGAAGGGTGTGTTGGCTTCTGCGGGGGCGATGAAGACACCTCAGGAGAGGAGGGAGGAGGAGGCGAGGGGGTTGTCGCCTGAGATGAGGATGAGGTTGGAGAGGGAGAGGAGGGCGAGGGCGGCGGAGGAGAGGCTTAGGAGATTGTAGGGGAAGTAACGGGTCTGCGGGATAGTTTACCTCGTGGGAAGAGATGGATCACATCTCGAGCAAGTAGATCAGTGGAATGAGAGTTTGGATGCTGTTCTCACAAGTTTTGAGGTGTGTCTCTATGCTTTACGAACTCGAACTCTCCCATCAGCGGAGTGGTGGATGCGTCCCGATACACACAAGCATGGGATAGATCTCCACCAGGAATAATTGCTTCATTCTTGCAGTGTTCTCTCTTCACCTTCGACCCATCAATCCCCGCCCGTGGCGTTATGACGACCTCGTATTTACTCCCCGGGACGGTCTTGGTCCATTCTCTCATTCCCCAGTTTCCAATGCTAATTCCCATCGCAATTCTCCAGGTTGCACACACGGAGTTACACATGGGAGAGCAAAGAAAACTGGTCCCTCCCTCAGGCACTCGGGCACTCAGTGCGGACGGTAGGAAAAGAGACAAATGAGCCAAACCAAAGCCCATTCCGTCTCTCGATCGAACGAGGGGGAGGCTTCCCGCAAGGCCCCGGATAAAGGGGTAAGAGAGTGGTCAACTACCAGGTAGTGCTGCTTGGTGCAACTCTCACCAGCGAAGTGGGCCTGCGGTGGACCGGGGCCACGGACGAACTGCTATGTATTTCGTAGGCAGGCTTGGAATATTGACGCCAAGGGGAACGGTTCCCTGTAAATAGCAGGAAGTCCGGTGTAGCTTTTCTGTTTATTAATACCCCATGAAAGGGTGGCAGTGAGAGGAGATGAATGGGAGACTGTTGGTTGATCTTAACATGGGCGGTATACCTCGGCATATTGATATATCATATTGATTCGGATATGTCGTGCCGTTAATATTGGCACACCGGGCTCTGATCTACAACTACGAAGTAGGCTATGATGATGGAAATCAACATCTTTTCGGGACCATGTATCTTTCTATTTGATGTGCTAGGGTTCGAAGGGACCAGGATGAGAAAAGGAAAATACTGGTTAACGCCGACGGTTGATAGAAAGAAGCCCGTTTACAAGGGGTGCACGCATCGCTTGAGTTCTGTACGGGGAAGCGAGAGGGTGTGTTGGGAGGGAAATGAAATGACTACACACGGGCGCGGATATTTTTGTTTCCAAGAATAAAGAACATCTTCGCGTTCGATGGACTCGTCGTGGGCGGAATGAGGGCGAGCTATTGTTCAAGGCCATTCATTACCTGTGCTTCCTTTGTAGAATACCCTCCCCAGGCTTGCCAGGCAGTGTATAACACATAACATCATCGTTAAGTCTGTTCCTGCAGGACTGTCAAGGTTCGAATTTAAGGTCGTACTCGTACCTGACAGACTTGCAGGGTCCGAGAACCGTAGTACTACCCCCGACAAGGATTAGAAATGTTAAATGTGTACTTGGCTAAACCGAATATGGAAAGTAACAGTACTTGAAACTATATAGAAATCTATATACAAAATCATGTACGTATACTTCCACCATTATTCTCTATTACTTTTGTTAATCGCCATACCATGCTTCGCGATAACGCAAGTAGAGTCTCAGGTGTTATGGTTGCCCACGC